>WURT03136152.1:0-11361 GCA_009936505.3 Holothuria glaberrima | reverse complement strand
TGGATACGAATGGTAAGTTTACCAAGATATTTGCGAAAAACCGCCAAAAGTGTGCAATATTCCATATAACCATGCTACTAATTTTCACTTTTGAAGTTGGTGGAAATAAATTGTTTCATTGTCATTGGTCAAAGGTATTTTTTTGTTGTGCTATTATTTGTGCATTGTAACTGTAATATTCCCTTTGAATTTTTGTATTCCCTGTTACTCAATATTTCCCTTTTAACATTTGCTTTCACAGTTGCTCGTCACACAAAGCTGTTCTTGAATCAGATTGAGGATATGGCCTTGATTGATGTCAACAAGTGTAATCCTTCACTTTACACAGCTGTCAATGAAATGGACCAAATTCAGGTAAAGTCTTGCATGCGACAAGACAAAAGGGTTTAAAGTGTTGTTTTACCTGATTAAATACAAGTTAATTAACTGCATTGAATTTAGGCAAATTGAGCCCTTCATCTCTTTTGTTTGGAAAGAGGTTGAAAACAACAAAGCTGTAGAAAGATATAAATTCAGGCCTTTATAGAGGGCCTTGTTTTACGATGCTAAGCCACCACAAATTTGACAGGATTATGAATTGCAACTTCACGTCAGGTGGCTAGCAAATTTCACGTCAGGTAGCTAGCCAACTCAAGTTAGATCAAGTGTGGCTTCTTTTGAAAGACCAGCACAGATAGGTGAAAAATCACAGATTGCTTGTGGATGGAAAACCCACCTTACTTTGACACTGCTGGGACTGAACTCTTAACAAGATTCCCGGTGGCTAAGCCATCCCTTTATCTAGTCCTCCACAGCACTGGTAAATTTGATATGGTAAAAAAATAAGTTTTTTACGTAGCTATCTTGTAATGTTACTTAGTTGCATATACTTGTACCTTTTTACTGGAGTACATAAGTAGAAATTAGTGTGGGCTGCTACTAGGCTGTCATCTGCTTTATTGTATGTGCATGTCATATGATGTACATATGTAATATTGCTACATATTTTCATAGTACTCATTTTTGTAGTGCCCTTTCTAGAGCTTTTTAGAAACTTACTGCATTAAAATGAATAAATTTGGGGTAGTTATACAATATCAGAAGGGGAGTTTCAGCAATTTAAGTTTTCGTGTGTGAAAAGTTCTCAGTCAATATTTATTTCAAGGGAACTGCCATCTGGAATCAGATCTTCCCAGATTGTTATATTTTTAAGCACCAGTATGTTTTAGCTTAAAGAAAAAATAATTAAATTAATTGACTGGATAGTAAGAGCCTTGCATTCAAAAGGCTGATTTGATGAAATTTGGGCTGAACCACTCATAAATTTTGTTGTGTAAACCTTGCTTGTTTGGCAAAGCTGGTCATAGTAGTGATGAGGTGGTTCAAATAGGTTCTGGAAGGATTTATAGTACACTCCTGTTCATCCATGATTAACAGAATATATGGTCCTTGATGGACCCAATCACTTCTTGGCACTTGGAACTAAACTTAACTAGAATTTAAACTAACCTGAACTAAACAAGACTAAAATTTACACTAAACTCAGCTAAACTCAGCTCAGCACATCACAACTCAGCTCATCATAACTCAGCTCATCTGAACTGAACTGAAACATTAAAACTATAATTAAAACCTAACTAAATGAAACTAAGTGGAATTGAATGAAACTAAAGTAATTGAAACTAATCTAAAGCGAAATTAAAAGTAAATTTGACTTAAGAAAACTAGTTAAACACAAAGTAAAAATAAAACGTAACTTACTTAAAGCCTTAACTAAACTAAAAACTAAAACTTAAGTATTGAAACCAAGCTTAATATAACAAAACAAAATGAAAGGAAAGTATTGAAACTAAACTTGACTTATTCTGTGTGTGAATGAGTTTGGTATGTCTTTAGCCATTGGATAAACATTCGTTAAGGTAAATACAACTTTGACTCCCTTTATACGAATGAATGAGAACAGTTTTGATGTCCAGTCAGCACACTTTCTGTCAATATCATCCAAATTTCATTAAATTGATTATTTCATGAAATGTAAGCAAATTTAGGTATTTACATAGTATTTTAGGAGATGACGTAGTATATGTGTTTCCTTATCCTTCAGATTCTTCGAAAGCAGATCTTCTATTTGAAGGCTTACTTGTTTACGTGCAAGCAGTCAGTTGCCGAGGAACTTCGGTCAAAGATTTGGCCAAGAGAATACATGCTTGAGAACTGCCATACGTATTCTGTTAGGGTAAGTATGGTTAATATTTTACGAGAAGCACAATAATTGGGAGAAGTAGTCCCCAGTAGTGACGACTTGTTGGTTTTTTAGGCATTGAGAGGGTTGTGGCACATCTGCACTGGTAGAGGTACCATTCTTTGTTACAATATTACCAACCTCTAAATTTCTGTTTGACATTTAGTGGGACTGGATGTCGAGAATGAAGATGATGAATTTTAAGAAGCTTTAGCTATGAGGCACTCATAGCATACTTGCCAACCGTTCCATTTCAAGCGGAACTGTTCCATTTTCTGAGCTTTAAAACCCATAGAAATCAGAATGTCACGATTTTCCAACTTTAAGTATCAAAAATATACTAATACTAAAAATGATTAGGAAAATCACAAATGACAATCAACTTGGAAAAACTGACATCTATCTTTGCATAAGTGATTTCCACATATATTGTCAACATTTGGAGAGGAAAAGGGACTTACGAAATCATCCTCTTCCCTCTTCTCCCCTTATGAACGAACTTAGTACGAATAAAGTGGAAGTAGAAAATCACAAGCCTTATAACAGAGTCCTTCGTATGCATGTACGTACGCGCACTCGTTGTCGATATGGTGCATCTGTGCGCTCTACAGGCGCACAGTGGATCGTCTGCTACGTGTTCCGTTTTCTGGGATGGCAGTGTTGGCAAGTATGTCATTGGCAAATTTATCCCCACCTCCTTGTGAAATATTGCCCCTTCCCCCTCCTATATTCACATCCTCCTGGAAATGATAGGCCCCTCCTATCTTTCCCTTCTGTTTTGAAAAAAATAGGCGGGTGCTGTTTACACCTGAAGCAGATAGGGTCAAAAAGGTTTCTAGTGTAGAAACAGGACATACAGATTAATATTAAAATAATGATTGATTTTAGAAATGAAGCATGGTACAAATTTGCATTGCAATACTGGGGGTGGGTTGTTTGAATGTCTTTACAGTAGATGCTTCTCAGGTGCTCGCAAACCTTGAAGCAAAGTTGCAATCTTGATATGGGCAACTACTTAATTTTATGGGGATTTGTTTTTCTGGATTTATGTTCATCATTCTTCTGTGTGTTGTAAATTTCATTCATTCTACAATCATCCATTCGCTAAGTTCTTGCACAGTTTGGGGCTGGAAATGCAGCTATTGCGGTATGTGATGCAGAAGACATCAGTTGTTACATACTACTCAATGTCCTGTACATGCAGGTTTGTAAACAGGTAATTTCCCCAGGGTGGTAGAGGGGGGAATTGGGTTGGTAGGAGATGAAAATATCCATGTACTTAAGATTGTACATCACAGTTGTCATTAATAATTGTTTAAATGGTATTTTAAAGACATTCTCTCACGAGGACTACAAATAGAGATTTCAATAAAATTGTTTGAAATTATCTCTCCTTATTGGCAGGATCTCATTCAGGTTCAGAATGGCTCATTATCACCTCAGCTGAAGAAAATCATTGTCTTTGCAGCCAAACATGTTCAGCAGTGTGCTCTCTGCAGTCAGAAAGGATTCATATGTGAAATATGTGAAAATCCCAAAATCATCTACCCATTTGATACAGACCTGACTGTACGGGTATGTGATCAAAATGTCTATTAAAAACAAACATGGTTGCAATGTAAGGAAAGTATAGTTACAGTTAGCAAGGTAGGCCTGTTGTTTTGTGACATGCAACCAGGCCTGTAACCACTGGAACTATTCTGAGACATTGCTCCCTCCTTCCAAGTTTTATTGACCCCCCCCTCCATGAAAAAGCAAATCACACTAACTTTATTTACAAATACAAATACTACTGATGGATACCCCTCTTTTTAATGGTGTTAAACTTTCCCTCCCCCTCCCCCCTTCCTCCTCTCCCCCCTTCCTCCCCTCCCCCTTCCACTTTCACATCTAAGTGCTATTACTAACAACGGCACACCAATACCAATTCCGATGTAAATCTCCTTTGCTGTGTGAAAAGAAATTGTTTAGGCTTGGGTTCTGTATTTATATCACTGTTTGAAGCATACTTTTTGGGTTGGACTAAGTATGGGCCAGCAGGCCATATGCCCAGGGCCCCCCCCAAAAAAGGGGCCCTACAAGCTAGGATATGATATTATTCAAGGGCTATTTGGAGACACAGCTTAGCCTAAATCGAGAGGCCCTCCCCCCACCCACAATGTAGGCTATCGTATCTTTGGCTTATGTCGATTGGGAGACCACATGTATTGGTCTTAACTTGATCAACATTTCAGGTTAATACTTTCACTTCATCTTTCTGAGTCAAATGTTGTTTCAGTAGGTATATGCAGACTAGACTACTAGTTACTGTGTTACTGAATATTACTACAATGTATCTGAATAAGCGAGTTTGTTAATTCGTTGCTGCATGGAATTGTGGGATACACACGGGATAAACAAACTGAGCTCAGCACATAGTGTACTAGGTTGCCTATTTTTGTGTGTTCCCAATTTTTGTGCAGTATATACATATACCAGTTAGTTTAAGTCTAAGTTTGGCCAGCCAAAGTGTGGCCAGCCAAAGTGTGGCCAGCCAAACTGAACGAAAATAGGGGTCTCTATCCTACTTTACAGCAGGTTAAAATACCAGTTTTTACACCCAAGAGGCAGTTTTTTATACAATCCACTGCACAAAACCACATGTAAGAACCCTCTTTACATTTCGATGGGTTGAAACAGAATGATTCGACAAATAACTCAAGTAAACTCAAATTTTGGAAGACATGGTGTATTGTTTATCCTGATGATTTGGACGATGTGCACATGTGCATATGAATTATGGAACTCGCTTATTCCCAGGCCTACCTGAAGAGGTAGGTGTAGTGTGTGTCCATAACATCATTTTTTCTTAACAGAACAAAAAGTGTTCAAGGGGTCCCACATAGGTTCATACCCAGGGCCCCTGTCCCCCTCCCACATTTGTAAGTCCAACCCTGCATACTTTGCTGCATGTATTTTGTTATTAAGGAAATAATTTTGATTTGCATTTTTGTCTTTTGTCAATCAGTTTGGCTTGTTGATGCACTACACAAAATAGTAGTACCCTTGCTTGTGTCAAGTGGTTAGAGCATCCGACTTGCAGCCGGAAGGTCGGGGTTTAAAATCCTGTCAGGGTTATGCCAAAGACTTTAAAAATGGAACCTACTGCCATTGTGCTTGGTGCTCAGCATAAGCAGTGGAGTAGGAAAAACAAGCCAGTGAACCACAACTGAAAAAAAGGCTGTGGCCGGCCTGACTTAAACCAATTGGTTACAAACTGAGCCATAAAATCTCATCTAACTAACAAACTGCTTGTGTTTCATTTTTCGTAGTGTGACAAATGTCGCTCCGTCTTTCATCGTGCTTGCAAGACAGACATCAAACCATGCCCCAGATGCCTTAGACGGAAGCTGCGATCCTCAGGCAGTGAAGATACTGTTACCACCACAGAGTTCCCATCACCTTTCATTTGAAGCTTTTCATGAATATTCATCTCTGTTGCCTTGGTGATGTGGGGATACAAAACCACTAAAGAGGATCATACTAGCTTAAATGGTGCAGCTATTGTTATGATAATCACCTTTTGCAACCTGGCTGTATTTGAGTGTATACTCTTCTAAAAAATGAGGTGCAGGAGTTTGCAGAGTGTCATATTTTCTTAAACCTTGAAGGGCACTGCATGTCTGACTATTTGACAACTACCACAAAATTCGAGATAGAGATACGAGCAAGGTTTTCAAAGCTACAGGAAGTGAAAGTTTTCATTAAGCTTAAATTTATCACCATCTCCTATTAGACTTGCTTGACAAATTTGACTTCATTGAGCCAACTTTACACGACACAATGATATGCAGAGCATGGTCAGTAACATTTAGTCATAAAGCAGAAAGAATACCATGGCATAATGACTAGTATTTGGGGTTGATCCACAAGACAGGTGTCCAGAGGGTTTAGACCCCTACCTACTGTATCAAGGTATGGCAGAGTATTACACTTGGTTTAAATTGTTAGGGTAGAGTCTCATTTGCTGGTAAGGACAGGTTACTGAGGAAATCACAAAGTAAAGAAGCAGCTACCAATCCTTACCCCCAGAGGTCTGCCTGCCAGATTGAGGAACAGACTCTAAAAAGGGTATTCAATTTCCTGGCATGTTGGTCATGTACTAGGAAAAGCATTATCATATAGATGTTCAAGCATTGTTTACTCATTGCATTGTATTGACTAGAAAAAATTGTACACAGCAGATAGTGATTGGAAATTCTAAATGTTGTAAGGCTCAGTATTTTGCTGTAACAAAGACACTGCTTTATTATTCTTGCCAAATGAACTCCCTTTAATTTGCAATCTTAAAACAATTTGAAGAATTTCTTTATCTGCATGAGATATTTCACTCAATGAATCTTTTAGTAAAGGATGGTGTCGACAGATTTTCTTTGAGAAAATTGTACTAACCTTTTGATATGCGACTGAAAATGTATATAAAACCATATGAAGGCCCTCTGGACCATTAGTAGCTGAACCAGTTTGCCCAGAAAGTTGCAAAAATTGCTTCTGGAAGAAAACAAATTGCACATTTGGGGGCTCACTTCACCAAAATTTAGCGCGCTACGGCGCTACTCCTGATCTGATACCAGATTATGATTATGTAGTCTCCAGACACCACACATATCAAATTAGGCCATTTACTGTATTCTGTGAAAAGTTATCAGCATCCAGAGTCATGAGAAATTACAAAAGCAACATTTTGCTCATTAATTTGATCCAGTTTTATGGAATAGTCCAGGCAGCGATACTAGAATGTACACTTGCCTTGACAAATTTTGGTTGCAGGACGATTTTGGAAGATTTTGGATGAAATAGTCCAAAAGCAGTAATTTTTTGTCCTATTTTTCACCGAGTTTATCCTCAAAACCACCTTACAGTACATTTATATGCCTACAGGATCTTACAATTGCAGCTCACATAATCCTGCTACAAATTAAAAAACCAAGTAAAAAATTAATGAGTTGGACGATATCATATCATTTTGTAAAAGGATTTTCTTTTTCCTTGTTGATTTTGTAATATGTAAGGGCAAATGGAGTTAAAGTATTTGTTGATTTTGTAATTTATATGGGCAAGAGGTATTGACTCATTGTTAGTATATACATTGTGTGTGGTATATGGGGTGTTGGATTGAAATGACTAATTAGACTTTAGATGCCACAGAAATACAACAACCTTTAAAATTAGTATTGTCTCTCTTGCTCGATTTTGTAATTTGCAGCATCAATTGAACTGACAATGGTGCAGTAATTCAGAATTTAAGTAACTCTAAATTGGTTGAGAAGTGTTTGCTTATTGTTTGTAGTACATTTGTATTTCAGTTTGAAATCACTAGCGTAAACGTAGATGCCATGCAGTTATAATTACTTGTATGCAACTCGGCCTTCTTTTTGGTGAGTTAAGTTATGAATCACATAACACTGCATGAATAATTTGAGAAATATATCACAGCAGAGATATATGCCAATCACAATATTCTTATATAACAAAAGTATCCAAGCATCTTTCTAAAGCTTATAACATAAACATTACGTATATCCGTAGATTGGCTTTTTAATACCTAGAATTTGGCCAAATTTTGCTCTTAGGGTGTGAGATAAGTGATACCAATGCCCAGCACATTACCCACACTTTAAAAAGTTTGCACTGACTGCCTCTTAAATATGGAGTTAAATTAAAAATTCTCCTTGAGTACAAACCTTGCAGACAAAGCTCCTTCTCATCTTCTTGATAGCCTGCATGCATTATGAAGTTGTACAAATTACCTTAATAGGAAAGTGTATCCTCTTGGTAGTCTATACAAGAGTTTTTGAATATGTAGGGTTTATAGACGATTTCAGGACATTTTAGATGATGATACAGGGTTCTGTCAATGATTGCTTTAGTGCTGGCAGCTCTTTTCCAGGGAAAGTCCCCCACACACCTCTTCCACCATTTCTTTTATACTACTGGTCTTCCTAGGCCTGTCACTTGCTTTTTTGCATTGGGTTTAGCTTAAGTTGTATCATTTTTGGAATTAAGGTTTTAAACCCAAGAGACCAAAGACCATCAACTTTTTCTTTCAAGAGTTCTAACTTCCAAGAAAATTTCAGGTGTCTCAGTCTTCCTCTGCTATATCTGAAAATAATGGTGGTTGAAAATAACACTTTCTAAGCTTAAAGTAGTTGTGTTTGGCATTTCTCAATCCTGATGGGACCCTAATGGCACCAACCAGCAGTAGTGGATCATGAGTGATGACAGTAAGCAAGGGCATAGGAAGCATGGGGGGCCCACCCCTCCCCTTAGACCCCTCCCCAGAACGGCGATCCAAAACAAGGTTCAGCCCCCAGTCTTGAACAGCTTCCTACACCTATGGCAGTAGATAGGCTTTCTGAATAATTGACTCAAACCAAGGTTTTCTTTTTGTTGATGCTGTTAGCTATTACTTAAAACAATAACTTGAATGACCTAGAAGTTATTTTCTACATTTGTGAATGTTTACAAACCTTAATTCTTTCATTCTATCTAGTATTATCTGTGATTATGGAGAAGTGTCGGTTTAGCCATGGAGGTAGTGAGCACAGTTCACACTCCTGGGATTTGGCATACATGAGAATGGATTTATACTTGTACTCGTCTTCACATATTTTGGGAGTCATTCATTTCTGTTAGTGCATAATTATGGTTTTGTACTCTAGAAATATCTGTTCTGACACTCATACTCACAAAAAGAGACAAAGCTCCTGTACTCATATTTATGACATTGTACACACGCTATAAGTGTGGGTTGAACTTGAAGATCATCTGGTCAGTGCTTGATTCAACTAGGTGTCAGACCTCAAATTTGAGATACCTTGAAAAAATTCTAGTGTGCCAAGACCCCAAATGTCAGTGACAAAGGATTATGGGATTAGAGTTTTAGTACACGTTGTTTCTGTCAATGCCATTTTACTGTGGCCAAATACGATGCATGCCAAAAGGCTGTCCCATAATCCTTTGTAATTGCTATTTGGAAAAGGGTCTATTACCAAGTATTACTATGTGTCTAAAGTTGCATCTTCTGTTGAGTTTGTTATCGCCTTGGGAATGCCCTGCAAAACTTGGTCATGTTAGGATATAGTTTTAGAACTACTAATGTACTCAGTTTGATGAAGCTGAGGGGTGTAGCCACAGGGGCAGGGGTTTTCAATTTTTTCACTCTGCCAACCACTTTAGTTTCTGCTCAGTTTATTTTAGTAATCAGGTCTTTGTTCAGCAGCACTTTTTCCTATCAAAAATTTTGCGCTACTCAAAACTTCTGTGGATCATTTAAGAGCGTGCTGTGGGCTGCAAATGGATTGAGATCCTGGGCTATAGGGTAAAATGCTGGTGCTTCCAATCAGTGGCCCATCTCCAGAACATCTCCAGACAAAAGAGTCAGTATCAGTTACATAATGTTTAGTGGACAAAGGGTTTAAGTTGGGGGAGGGGGTGTGGTTCCTTAAGTCCATGTTTCCCGACTAGTGTATGACTGACAGCCACAGCTCCATCAGAAATCCAGATTGATAGGAGGTAGGATCTGGCATGTATTATCACTGAGTGAATTGCTGCCAAAATAGAAGATATCAGGGCTATAGCAGTGTTCTCCAGGAGGGGCCTAAGGGGGGAGGCCCCCCAAGTGAAAATTGCCACCCCCCCCCTGAATTATCGACCAGCCCCCTTAAAAAAATTCTGCCATCATACTGGAAGCAAGAAGTTATGTTCTTTCCTTTTTGACAGTGAATAATCATATATTTGTGTGGGAATCAATGTGGTTTGCAATCACCTATGCGCTTCGCACGTGGCCACCCCTCTCTCTTGAAAATCAGTGGAGAACATTGCTATAGGTCAGTAGATTAGAGTGTTATCAGTCTGTCTCACTCCTCATCACCTCCTGTTTACATATGTAATTCCTCAACTTGCCTGCAAGCACCATCTGGCATAAATCATTAGCACCTTGATGGCACCCTTCCACTACTAGAGGGTGGTATGGGAGGACCACTCTTTCTCTCTCCATCTTGTACTCTTGTTATCATTTCAAGCAGAGAGACAGGGAAATATCTAGGATTAGGGTATAATCTGGCAGGGTCATATTAAGGTGGGTTTTTGATGCCATCTAAAATGAACCGAATCAAAAAGTGTTTTCATTTTAAGTTGAAGTGGTGAATAAGAGGTCTCCAAGCCCATAGCCAGGGAGGGACGGGGGAGATCACTCCTGGAAAAAAATTTTGCTACCCTCTTGATAATTAAAAATTAGAATTGCCTTAATCAATTTTACTATATCTCCTGCCTAAAAACAGATTTTGCCTCCCCCCTCTCCAAAGCTATCCTGCCCCCCCTTCAATACCTTGCCTGGCTATGGGCCAAGAGGTCACCAATGGCCAAGTTGAATCCATTAGTCATGCAGGTTTGTCCTACATGCACATTGGCTTAGCATCATGAATCAAATTTTCCATAAAAAGAACTGTAATTATGCTGTGTGCATTATATACAAGCTGTTTGGACTGTCTTTTAATAGTGTTAATTCACCAAGTGACCTTAAAATGAAGTTTTTGGTTATTTTTCTCCATTATGAAAACTGTAATTGTAGCTGCTAAATTCTTACGTATGCTTCAAAGGAATTTCACTTTTATGATAGAAATGTTTTGCCTTTAATCAAATTTTTAAGCAGATATGAATGTGTTGCATGAATTTTGTCATTGAGAGATTTATTATATTCATATTCCAAAGCTATTCTTGGGGAATAACAGGATGATAGTTAATGTTGAAATAATTTACCTTTGTCCACGAAAAAAAGTGTGCTTGGATTTTCTTTTTGAAATATATTAAATCAAAATATTTTGACTGTTGAAATTCATTTGTTTAAACCGTTTAC
Source organism: Holothuria glaberrima (assembly GCA_009936505.3). Classification (NCBI taxonomy): domain Eukaryota; kingdom Metazoa; phylum Echinodermata; class Holothuroidea; order Aspidochirotida; family Holothuriidae; genus Holothuria; species Holothuria glaberrima. The sequence continues at coordinate 244 of WURT03136152.1, read as the reverse complement.
TTTCTATTTAACAAAACCCATTAAATGTAAGAGTGAATATTTTGGGTGGACTTCCTGTGTTAGTTAGATGAGATTTAATGACACACCAACACAAATGTCTTATATAGTGTCAACTAGATAAAAAAGTAAAGTTCAAATACGGTTTCAAGTTCCTTTCAAGTTCAAGGTCGGTTTCAAATACAGTTCAAATACGGTGAAAGTCCTTCCCTTTAGTCGCCTCTTACGACAGGCTGGGAATACCGTG
>WURT03136109.1:0-11362 GCA_009936505.3 Holothuria glaberrima | reverse complement strand
ATCACGCACAACGGCAGAAGGTTCCATTTTTAAAGTCTTTGGTATGACTCGACCTGGGAATCGAACCCGGGCCTCCTCCTTGAGAGGCGGATGCTCTACCAGTAGACCAAACACGGGGTCGTGTGCTGCTTGCAGTTGTTACAGTATATCATCAGAGCACACTGAAGCCAGCCATTTTCTGTACGCCATTCCACTGCACCGTGAGAGTTGCCGATTAAAGGGTAGCCTAACCATATTCGCCAACGCAAGAACTTCGACTTCGAGGCTATCTCAGAAACCAAGCCTACTACAGCAGCCTACCATCATAGACGTTGCATCTCCGGCCAAGACTAGCGATAAGTATATAAAGTAGTAACTGTAATCAGGCCTAAGCAAAGATTTAATATTTGTACGAATTAAGGAAAGAGGGTTTTAATCGGGACCGTAGCCAAGGGGGGGGGGCATTTCGGGCCCCCAAAAATATTTCTGCCCCCAAATGAAAATTGAAACTGCATTATAATCAATGTTGTTGAATCTTTTATGCCCCCCAATCACATTTGCCCCCCTAAACTGGCTACGGGCCCGGTTTTAATCGTAAATAATAATCAAGTTGTTGAATTCTTATCTCATTCTTCTGTGATCTTTGAATCTTTCGCTGTTATTGGTTTGAATGCCATATCGAGCCGTAGCAATACTGTACTTACTTATATATATATATATGTATATATATATATATACATAAGGTCAATCACTGCGTAGCACTCGTGAAATGTGTAGATCAATGAAAGTAGTGAAAAAGTGCTTAATATTCAGTAGAAAATTCCGCAACGTCTCGGGTCGTTACCCTTCATCTGGCGGCTAAATAATAACTGATCAGTAAAACGCGATTCAAATGAAACAAACAAATGCGTTTCTGCACGACTCGAACAACGCGCGTGCGTTGACAGCGCTCGGAGAGCGTGTATGTACACTGTAAAATAACACAACCGCGTGAAAAAAAGTAAAAACTCATAAGTGCGTAAAATAAGTAGAAACTGTCATAACGTGCGTTGGCAGCGCTCGTAGAGTGTGTATGTACACCGTAAAACAACGCAGTGAAATAACGCAACCGCGTGTAAAGCAGCAAAACAGTAAAACCTCGCAAGTGCGTGAAATGAGTAGAAACTGTCACAACGTGCGTTGGCAGCGCTCGTAGAGTGTGTATGTACACCGTAAAACAACGCAGTGAAATAACACAACCGCGTGTAAAGCAGCAAAACAGTAAAAGCACGCAAGTGCAGCAAATAAGTGGAAACTGCCATGCCGCAATCCAAAACAAAACAAATTACGAAAGGCAGCCATGTCAAAAACGAGCACGCGGTGTTTCGGAATAAAATCAAAAGCGTTAGAAATGGGCACGGCCAATCCTGCCTTCCCCCCCCCCCCTCACCAAAAAAAAGCAGTTACAATATTTCGAGTTAAACATTAAGTCCATTCTCCCGAGCTTCATTATTAAGCTATTTTCTGCTATTAGACGATCGCGGTCGGAACCACGGCATGATATTGCTGCCGTGACCATCAAGTCATGCACCGAACAAACTGATGGGGGGGGGGAGGGGGTTGAACTGACTAGCTACCGGATAACCAGGAAGGTTTTGCTTGATGGATCGTAAGTGTTCAGTTACACGGCCAGCCAAGCGTCGTTTCGTTTCACCAATACACAAAATAGTACACCGCTTACGGGTTAAAATGTATACTACGTTGGTGGATGTACAAGTAAAATGCTGGTTAATGTTGAAGCTGTTGTTGTTGGGCCCACAACAGAGAGAAACCTGTCATGGCTAACTACAGGACAAGTATTACATCGTCCACGATTGCAGGGAAAAGTCCCTGGAGAATCAGGCTTTAATGGTTGGGGATGAGAGGCTCGAACTAAGTGACTGGCAATATATTTCTCATTTCTAAATGTCGTGATAGGTGGTTCAGGGAAAACCTCACGGGTAGAGGGATCTTGGCCGAGGATTTTCACGTTCCTATAAATGGACTGAATAATGGGAATGCGCTCCCCGAAGACTTGGGGTTTACCGGCCCAAATAAGGGCCACTGGTTATGTCCAGGGGTATCAAACCGTTGGCGGCACTGGGGAAAGATACGGAAAGCTCTGAGATATTAGCGGAATGGTAACCTTCGTTATTACTCTGACTGACAGTCAGTCGATTTGATGACACAGGGGTTTTGAGTTTGTAGAATGGCTGGTGGAAAGGGTTGCACGACTCTCTGGAGGGATAATTCCGCTAAAACTGCCCAACAGGTAGTAATGAAATGAGTACGAGTAGTACAGCTGAGATAGCTCTGAACATGGCGTTTTAAAGACCATTGTAGTGTTCTACATCTGCGGTCATCAACTTTTCTAGACCATAATTAAATGAAAATCTCAGGCATAGGGCCATGACAAAAATGTCCTACAAAAGCAGGAAAAAAACGCAAAAATAACGATTTGAGAACAGAATGTTTTTGAAAAGATAAAAATTAGGATGCATCAGTTAATAGGAAAAATTTATCAAAGTTCTATTTTCCTAAACGATCTCGCCGTAATCTGAATATTCTGTAAGACCCAGGAATTATAGGTGGGACCCATTATTGACCACTGTCGTTTGATCTAATTTTACATTTATATGCGTTAGTTACAACTGAGGACATTAGAATGAAACTTTGACTATCTTTAAATGGCAAACATAAATCAAAATTTGACCATTATTTTAGAGCAGGTATTTCTCAATTATGTCTTAATCGGAATAAAAGCTGGTCAGGTGATAATGCAGGAGTCTTGTGGGTAAAGGGAAAATATGATGGAGGTTACATCATGCATTGCGGCAGTAATTTAACTAAATAATGACATAACTATCAGCAAAGGGCGGGAGAGAAACGGACTGAAAATCGCACCTTTTAAGATATTTTTGTCTTGCTTTATTAAATATTGTAAAAAGTGTCATTTTAATTTGCCTTTTTACGAAATATATCTTTTCTCATTTTGCTTCCATTGGAGACTGTCTTAGCATTACCTGTACACCGAAGTTTTTTTTATTTGTACCGGGGGTGCAACACTCATACCCTGCATGTACTCTCCTGCAGGTATATCAGACTGACGGCCTGAATGCAAGATAGACACGACAGATATACCAGACCGGCATGTTCTTTCAAATATCAATCAAATACGAGATCTTAAAACGCAAGTCTTGTTGGCGGAAGATAAATTAGAGATACTGTAGTTAAGTTGTTGGAAGAAGTGAACAGATCTTTTCTGTTTTCTGAAAAAATCTATTAATGAAATCATGAAAAATGATGCCGTAAATGTAGTAACTTAAAAAATCCCCCTTTTTTTGTTTCACATCTCATGAATAGATAATACTTCCACAATTATCATCATAATTGTTCTGGTAGCTGCCATTATTGTCATCTTCATCGCCATAGTAACAGCTGTGTGTCTTTGCTGCTGCAATGGAAATAGGTTTGTGTCTGCTTCTCATGACTGTATATCGTGTTAAATGTAGCTTGCTTTAATTGTATCATGTGCGTGGATCATGAGGGCAGGGGCACGCGCCCCTCACCTTTTTGGAAGGGAGACATCTTCAATAAGTCCCCCCCCTCCCCACTTTTTCAAAAATATTAATAACAATGAAGTTTAGGTTCAAAAATAGAGCGATTTGATCGTAGTACTTGTAGCGTAAAGGGAGTGGATTGTGACATTTCTGTGCACCCCGTACAGCTTGGAGCTAAATGATCTCGCCAATCAATATTTTTTAGCCCATTTTGATAGTATTTACAGAGAGCTGTTCTCCAATTACACCTCCCTGGTATTTACAACTGTTTTTCGATAATCGATGTATCTAAGCGCATATGAAAAATAACGTGGTATTCAGTAGGTTAAACACCACCAAAAACGATGATCTTTATGGAGTTTTTCATGATCGTACGTTTTGACGGTACTTAAGGAACATTAGCCAATACGATCACTGATTTTGGAATGAGACAAGAGGGTGACAGGATCCCAACTTTTTACGTAAAAAGTGTAAATAATATAACATAGACTACGAATTGACACTACATCTTCAAAGCTAAATTGCGCCCAAATACGACACCATATAGACAAGTTCCAATTTCCTCTTTATATCAAAGGAGAAGGGGACACGCCTCAAAATAAGCATCCTAGACCTCTCTCCCAAAACGGAGATTTGCAACGGCCAAAAGTCCCCCTCCCCCCACCTTTAGAGATGGATACACGCCCTTGAGTTGTATGTTTACAAAGAAAGATGGCTTAATGTAAGCAAAGTAGTACAGGCAGCAGTAATATCATTTTAAAATGAATGGAAATCAAAATAAAGAGCATGAGTCAGAACAAAAATCCTGTATAATTGACACAGCAGTAGATGCAATAAAAAATAAGGTAACGCCCTATGTATACTATGCATGCATAAATTATTACATTCAGAGTGCTAGTACCTACCTATAGACAGACAGATGCTTATTTTGACCTGCCAGGCTGTTAATCGAGCTTCCTGCAAATATCATAAGTATGTCCATGCCATTTTAGCTGCTTCGAAATTGTTAACTGGGAAAACAAGACAAATAGATATTAATCAAACGGTCAAGTGTTTGGCGTAATACGTATGCATTTTATATGACATATGATGAAGTATTTGTACATATTCTGCTCTAAATATTCTATAACTTTATCTTAGGAGAGAGGAAAAAGGTTCCTCTTCACCTGAACATAATGGTAAAGTGAACGGTCTGGCGAAAGAGCAACCTCCTAGCGGTCATCGTCGTAGCAACGAAATAAATGAATACGAAACTGTTAATGAGAAGGAACAAGTAGATAAGTCTAGCACACCTGTTAACAAACCTTCAGCGGATCCAAACTACTACACAAACGAAGGATTAACAGACGAGGATGAGAAGGATCATGTGAACACTACTATCGACGAAAGGTAAGATCCGTTCATTGTCGGAAATTGAGGGAAATGCGAGATATATCCCCTACTTTTTGATAAAGGGAGATGGCCTAAACACGCATCCCTTCCAGATTTTCAAAAATATTAAAAAACAATGTGCTCTGTTTTGTAATTTTTGGTTATTAAAGTAATAACTTTTGAAAAGTGTGAAAAAAGTAAACCAATAATTAAATGACTTTAATGTTTTCTCAGGGCACTTCGCACAGTACATCCATTGTGTATTGTTGTTTTTATTATCATTTATCTCTATGTATGTCATATATAATCTATACTTCACACAAACAGATCAGTGATAATTACATTACATGTTAGCTTGAGCTAGATTATTTTTCCTAAGTCTGGAGCAAGTCCTACAAATCCGATCCTCTCGAACCACAAGAGGTAGCTTATCTATCGTGACGGTTTTGATTGGAAAGAATAGCTCAAATTACCCACTGCTGGAAGGGCAGAGTGAGTGGGAGAGGAAAGAGCATTTCAACACACCGTGGAAAACCTTTGTAGTGCCGGATGAAGTGCAACATTCTGTACTGTCTTTTAAGTGTAATTTTAGAGCGCTTCGGGCGCATACATTATAGATGGTTGCACCATTGACAATTGCTTTTAGACAGCTTTAGTATTATCTTTAATTCTAATTCATTTACCATCAACCACCTTTCCCACCCAAAATCCCAATGCACTATAAAATTCATCGGCAATTGTACCAATGCAAGCACAAACAAGAAAGTCCTAAGGCCCGAAAGGGGGAAGCTTGGTTACACTGAGGTTCATCCCTAAAATTTTTACTTCTTGACTATATCATTTTACGATGTTTTCACCATTTTCCTCTCTCTTAAAGTAACAAACCTTTATATCAAGTATGAAAAGTATCCATCATCCCTGTCTTAAAATATTGTGTTTTTTCAAGGTCCTCAGTTTTTTACCTCTGGTGACATCAAATGACCTCTGACCGCCACTGGAAACAATCGGATTTTCCACTCAACGTGATAAGTACATGCCAAGTATGAAAGTTGTCCATTATGCCACTGTGCTTGGTGCTCAGCATAAGCAATGGAGTAGGGAAAACAAGCCAGTGAGCCACAACTGGAAAAAAGGCCGTGGCCGTCTCGACTTAAACCAGTTGGTTAGAAACTGGGCCGTTAAACCTCATCTAACTAACTAACTAACCATTAATGCTATCTTGAGATATCGTGTTTACAAGCAGTCTTTAAGAATTTCGTGATAGTGTTGTCTTACCAACTATAACCTAAGTGATTAAAGCCATGTGGTGTTTTACAACTTTCGATACAAAAAGACGTGACTACATCGAGAAATCACTGCCGTACATTTCTCTGTTGCAAGGTCTCCACTGTCAGAAAAATCGAAAACAAAGACAGAAAATATATTTGATGACATCGATCCAACAACAACCACTTATAGCCATCATGTGTACAATGAGCATAATCATGAGGTGCCAACTAGAGTCAACAACAAATTTCAGGAACAAATCGAACTTAATCCATCGAAGTCTCCTACAAGATTAAGTACTTCTGCGGAAGATAGGACATCGGAAGTTTCCAAATCAGCGACAGAACAAGTCAATGACAAAGGGAGGTAGGTGGTTGAATGAAACTTGGAACGGGTAATTCTACTTGTAGTTATAGTCTGAAGGCTGGGAGGGGTGAACGAGATTTCTTCATACAAATCATATGCATCGACGTGTTGGTTATGTTTGCCCTTATTGTGTAAGGACAATGGACATTGGAAGGGGTCGCTGACTACAGTTGACTACAGTTAGTTCATTTGTTCAAATTATATTTTACCAAATGTTGTTTCCACAGTTTTGAAGTACACACGTCTTAAAAGAATTATGTATAATCGTGATCCTGCGGTTGCTTTTGAAACCTGTGTATTCAAAGCTCAAAAGTGGGGGGGGGGGAGCACATACTTTAGGGACACTTAATTCTTCTAGCCTAATCTGAAGTCTTCCTCATGAACAGTGGCGGCACCAGGATTTTAAAAGTAGGGGGATGGAGGGCAAAAGAAAACTCTTGGGGGCAAAAACTTTCAGCAAGTGGGGTCTAGGGGCCAGCATAGGGCCCCTGGTGGAGCCTAGGGTCAAAGCCCAGGGGGCGCAGGGGACGAAGCCCTCAGAAGCTCAGAAATTCAAGCGTTCCAGCTGTGGGTGAAAAATTAAGTTTCAGGATAGGTTTATTTCGGTTCATAATTCATCTTCAAGTGCAAAGATTCCAAATAATTTCAATGTAGCCTATAAAGCTATTCCTCCCGTCAGGCTTCTATAATATTAAGTGGATGGAGACCAGAGGCCCTCCTTAGGGCCCCTTGTGGGGGTCAAGGAGGCAAAGCCCCCAGAGGCTCAGAGGTGTTAGCATATCTTTGTGTGAAAATTAAGTCTCAGGATTGGTATATCTTTGGTTCATAATGCATCATCCAATGCAAAGATTCCAAATAATTTTAATGTATTAGGCTATTCTTCCCTTCAGGCAACTATACTTCACGAGCTGATGGAGTGGGGCAAATGGCCCCATGCCCCCTTGGTGCCGCCACTGTTCATGAAAAATAGGTCTACAAAATGTCGAACTTTTAGGTTAAAGTCGGACCACTGTGTAATCCCACACTGGATTTAGGAAGGGAATGGCTTTCTTTACGTTTTGGCTATGCAATTTAGGTTTTCTGATTGAGAAAGAGTTCAAAATCTTCTGATGAATGTCTTTTTGAGAGACATCTTTGGTTATAATTAAAGTTTTAAATTATTACAGAGTGACTACGTTTTGTATATCATTACTGACAGTAAAACAGAAGCAATTTACGTCTTTCCGCTACTCCGTCACGCTACTTTTGCAGTGCTTATGTTGTTTGCCTGCGTACAGCTGGCTGTGCGGCATATTCCTTATTCAGTCATATCCCGAACAGGAAGTCTTAAAGAAGGGCCGAGGAAGCAGACTCCACTGGACAGGATGTTACCTGGTCCTACAAGTACACTGTGAACATCTTCCTTCCTGCAATGCATTGTGAAATATATTTTAAAGGTCTTATTCAGAGGCAAATGCATTTTCGTCCCATTCGAAGTGAGCAGAAACTACTGTTTGTTGTGTCTAACACACACCTTGAATTTCCGGAGCAGCCCTTGGCATTGCTGAGAAAATAAGTTCTGAAAATACGACATAACGGCTAGAAATCGTATTTTCAAATGCACACAGGGGCGTGGCTTAGGTCAAGCGTGAGACGTCACTGGCCGGAGTCGTGTACGGCAGTTTACATGCGAGTATACGAGCTAATTCTTACGTTCAGCATAAACCTTTGATAAACTGGTAGATGATGGCGGGTAGTGTTGTTGAAAGAGCCACGATGAACAGTAATACTGAAGAACGTTAATTGTAGAGATAATCAAGTTGCATACCAGTTAACATTAATTTTTGTTATTCTGTCATGGCTAACTTACTGCCTCAGTGCGTAACATCTAACCCACCATGCTACTGCTGTGAAATGTGACTAGCTAAACCTGTTTAGGTTCACATGAGGTCCCAGTGTTAATACACGTATAGGCTAGGCGCGTGTCCAAGGAGGTCCGGACTCCCCCCCCCCCCCGGTCGCGCTGAACTTAAAATGCTTTTAAAGGTTAACTCTATAGTTCGTTCAGTTTTTAGAATACAAATATAGGAAGAAAACATAAAAATCTTGCACCATTTTGCATCTAGAGTTCTTGAAATAGTGTTACATATTGTTGAGCCAATCGCTTCTGCGAAGGCTTGGGGTGAGCTCAGTCCAAAAACAGAAACATGAAGACAGTTTATTCTTGATTCACTCGATTATTATTGATTCCATGTCCTTCTCAAAATTACAAAGAAATTAAAAGTGATTAAAAGGCCGGCCAAAAGGTTGAATTATTACATTATGAACAAAATGACTACATGCTTCTTCTGAGAGATCTGCAGCACGAGTGCCGAAGGAATACAGAACTTCGACTAAGGGCAGGAAGTCTATTACTATGGGATAGGCTACTGATTGGTTGAAAGTACCATGCCATAAATAAATGACCAAACACAGAGGGGAGTGGAAACCAGACAGACTATAGGTTTCGTGTACAGTGTCTAACTTTTACGCAAACGAGGTATTGCACCATCAGTATGCAATCTCAGTGATAAACAACAAAATGGCGGTTCAGTATCAATCTACACTGCAATACTATACAAACTACATGACATTAGGCAAAAATTTTCAAAGGGAGAGGATCCTCCTCCCCTTAAAACCCCTACCCCAGGCCGACGAAACTCCAACATCGATGTGCCCTCTGAAATTGGTTAGTCTGACTACGGGCCTGCGCAAGAGGGCTTCGTCCGGCAGGCCAGACCCCCTCCCCCCTATCCCGCTGAAAATCCTGGACACGCACCGGATAAATAATACACGCCCAGGCTACGGTAGGAACATTCTCGCTGGGAACTCCTGTGGTAAGGACTAACGTCGGTGTTCAGGCTACAACGATGTCAAGTTAAATTCGAACTTACTTTACGACGTTCTCTGAGCTGGGAAAATCTTCTGGTGGTGTGCTTTATAGAAGAGCCGGTACAAATTGTGGGGATGGCGATTATCTTCAGCTCTTTCCGCTTCCGAAATTCGGGAAATATGCGGTTTCCTTCCGCGGATTCACTTCCATTGAAATGCTTTGCGCATATGCGGCTGTGCAAACATTTGTGACAAGACTAGTCCAACGCCAGTAAAATCTTCTCTTGTCGTCCCCCTTAAGGCAGCCTGTAAGTCCACACGCTACCTACTTTTTTTTTTTAATTTTCAAAAAATGTAATTTCATCGTTATTTAACATACAAACACCATCTAAAAATTACAGAATAGATCAAGGATGGCTTTTGGTGGTTAAAACATGTAATTTGGGAGCCTATTTTGACAAACAGGTCCAAAATTCGGTAAAAATGCCCTCTTTTACAAAAAATGTGAAAAATCGCGAAATTTCACATCAAAATTTCAAGCCCAATGATCATACCCTTCTGTAAGACTAGTCGCAATCTCCAATATTTGTCTAAACGAGCCAAAGCTAAAGTATCAAAAACACATTTTTGGTAGATTGGACCTAAATGTTGTGTAGTTTTCCGAAAATGTAAAAAATTCCACTAGAAATGACCCAAAATTGGTTGTTTTAGCTCCAAAAAGAGGCAGTCGGAAGTCGGAACGAAATCATATCTCCGTCATATTAATCCGATTTCAAAAGTTCGAAAAAAGGAAAATGGCCTGCACATGTCTCCGAATATATCCATCCTAGTATGGGAGTATGGGAGTTTCACAACAGTACCTTGTCTAAATTCTGACCACACAAGTAATCGCGACGTTCAAGCTTCGCTTTGAAAAATCGGCGAAATTTCTTTAAATTCACGCAAGGACAGCGTAAATACTACCCCAATCCAAAGGAAACACATACTCCGAAAGGACTCGGAAGGATTCAAGGTCGGAGGTAAGAGTTTTAGATGGAAACCTGAAGGACGTTACTTGTGCAGGGAGTTGCTATTCCCTGGTGAGTGTATGTAGCGTAATTTGACCCTGTACTAGACAAGAGGGCAAAACGCCGCACAAACAGTACAGTACAGTCAGGGCCGTAGTGAGCGGGGGATGTGGGGGGTGTCACCCCCTCCCAATATTTGGTTGCCGTCGGCAAAATTTCGGTCTGTCGGCGAAAAGGGGAGAGGGGAAGGAAAAGTTGGGAGGAGGAAAAGAAGAGGGAAGAAGGGAAAGGAAAGGGGGAAGGAAGGGAGTGAAAGGTAAGACGGAGAACAAAAATAAAAAAGAAAGAGAGAAAAGGAACGCGCGGCCAGTCTGTTATCGGCTATTTCCGTCGATTTTCGGCTCTTCATATAATTGGTCCATTCAAGTTGAAGGCCCGTCGGCAAATTCACCATGCATGTGACGGCCGTATCAACGATCGACAGTGAAACTGGACGAGTGACCGAGTCCGTCGACAACTCGGGGAAAGAAAGGGAATTAATGGCATCCGTTTAGGCGCGCTATTTCGGGTCATATGACCATTGTTTTAGCCAGCCCTATTTGTACGACAAGGTGGCATTAACGGCGACAAATGTCGCACAAAAAAATCTGACAAGCAAATTCTACGCGGGTGCAAATTTTGACAGAATCAGCCTCACCAGAATAATTTTACCAGTTCCGTGCTGTCAGCATATCCTGTTGTGCTGTTTGTCTGCTTTAATTGCGACATGACTTCCTAATTCACAAGCCTTTTTTTTAACCTCCGAGCCCCACTACCTTACTTCCATCTCGAAGTTCAGAAAGTAGACCGATTCCGTGCATTGCGTCCCCGGCACAATATTTTTATGTAGTAAAATATTTGTCACCAAGATTTTTTGGTTCCTCATTAGGGCAGAAATACACTCAA
>WURT03136098.1:0-11362 GCA_009936505.3 Holothuria glaberrima | reverse complement strand
TGAACTAATATCGTACTGTACATTGTACGGTCGTTCTCTTCGGACCCTATTACTTGCAACTGTCGTAGAACATGTCACAGAAGGGTTAGAGCATCAGACACGAACTGCACAAGGTTTTGTATTTGCAGAGCAACCTCCACGAAGGGAAAATACAGAAACCAAGTAAGCTTCTCAGTCTTAATATTGTTAGACAGCAGACTGCAGAGATGTAGGCCTAATGTTGTGTACGTGTGTTTTGTGAAGTAATCGTCGTGCGACAAGTGTGTTCACACATACACATGTACACATCGTATGCATATACAGTACACACATAGGTATGAATTGTCGATGGTGTGTCGAATCGGCAATCGAAGTCAAGAAAAGGGCATACTGTGACGTCATCAAAAATCCGGCATACGGTTTTCTTGGATTCTTAGGGACGATTGGTCATCTTTAAGTTCAATACTCCAGACTCTGGAGTCGGGCAAAACGCCACCCTCCCTGAAAAAACAGTCGGCCATGCCATGGATGGGAGCATTTTAAGAGTGTAGCATCGTTCTTCTGCCATGCTTTAACTGTCTTTAGCTTCTCCTTGTGCAGACACAAAGTAGTTTATTGCTTAAGGCCATATCTTGGTGAGTACATAAGGCCCTAATGTGTAATCAAAACACCCTCTGTGCATGCTGTGGAATATGAGCTGCTCTGCATCTTTTGAATTTTGTAACTCTGGTGTCAGTCAAAGAGCAGTTACCAACTGAGACTTTCGCTCACCCCCAAGTAAAAGTCATACTTGGGGTGATGCAAATCTCTCTTTAACTTCTTTGTTACAATACTAAAGGTTTAGTACTTCTCCAAATCACCGACTGGTACCAAACAATACAGCTTAACATTCTCTTTTTCCTTCTTTTATCGTCAACAGGAACATGTTCCCATCCAATATAGTAGAAGCTTGTTTTAGAACAGTAAGTATGAGTGTTTTTTAAACCCTCGCAGGAGATACTATGTCAACTAAAAAGAAGAGATTTTCATATACTCTAAAAAACGTCCGGATCAGACGGGCACCGACCCTAAATCCGGATCATTTATTTCATCAGATTTGGTGTAAAAGATTACCCGGATTTGGGTCGTTATTATCCAATTATTATTTCTGCAAATGACACAGATTTGGGTCCGTGCCCCTCTGATCCGGAAAAGGTTAAAACTTTATCCGGACGTTTTGAGAGTATGTTTAGGGTTCTACGGTACTGGCGTGACCTGGACAACTTGCCCGGACGATCGTCTGGACAACTCTTCTCAGACCATTGCCCCAGACAATTTCCACTCCCGCCAGTTTACACTCCTGACAATTTTCCCTAAGACAGTTCCCAACCACGAAAATTACCCCTCAGACAATTCTCCCACCAGAAATTTTGGTTGTCTCCACTGTAGAAATTATGAAGGTGGGATTTTTCCGAAGAAGTTGTCATGGAACCAGTGTTGGTATTAATTTTGACCTAGTTAAGCTTAACTAAGTTATCTTAGTGAGAAGAATACAATATTTAGGTACATTAAGCACAACAGAATATATCAGGAACAATTTTCTCCCATCTTCTGTAGTACAAGACTCAAGCCGAAGAGGAAGTAATCCCAGCTGAAAGTCTTACTTCCGGTGACATCTATAATCTAACACTGGCATCTGGTCTCACCATCTCCCAGTCTCTCGCTATGATGAACAGTAAGATTAGGAAACTCAAGAGCAAAACTAAAACTTTTCAAAGCGATCTGGTAGACAGTGATTCCGTGAGTCAGGATATAAGAAATTTTCTTACTCTGATGCAAGAAAATGTAGTATCAGCGAGTACATTTATCGATGACGTCACAACTTCTGATCCCACCGTCGACACCACATCCATTGAACAGCTTAGAATTCAGTTGCAGGAAAATATTGACAACTTCGAGACCTTTATTGACGAGTTTCCTGATATTTTAACGAATGAAGATTTAGATGGCATTCAAAACTTCACGGAGAAGGTTTTGAAAACTACTTATAACTTACAGAAGGAGATGTTAGCTTTGACTGGGGGCTTACAGGTTTCATTCACTGATGCACTCTTATTAGATATAGCCAACCCTATCTTGACCACGATGACGTCACTAGATCACGTCCTATATATTCTAGACCCCATTGATCAAGGTTTGATAACTAGAAGTCTCAATAATCAACAAATGCGTTTAATAAGTTTGGGAGAATCTGCCGTATCCACGGAGAGGGCGGCGGAACTGACACGTTCTATTAATTTGATGACAACACAGATGATGAATATTGTTGTGGGAGCGCTACATAGCATGGATGCGAGAAACGCCCTCAGTTTGGGTTATATTTCCGAAAATCTTATTAAACTGACAGTTAATTTAATGTACATGTTAGATTCAGATAATGCGCTAGATACTGAAGTACTTGATGTAATGAACAGCCTTTTAGATGATGTAAGTACGGTTCTCTTAGACCTCGCAAAAGTCACATCCCAGCCGAAAACCGGGGGCGTTGACAAAATTGAAGAATTACAAAATCTCATTCACGATCTGGACGCCATCTTGATTGACATGACATCGATACTTGAAACTAGTTCTGATTACGTTGTTTGGTACAATGAAAATGTCACAGACACAGTTAATACGATATATGTTGGTGGATACGTTTACAGTATGAACATCATGGGTCTTGTTGTATTCTCTATTGCATTCGGAGTAGTTATCGGGAGACTAGGCGAGGATGGTCAGTTGGTACTACGGTTTTTTTCGGCCACGAACGCTGCGGTTATGCAACTGGTTGGAATTATTATGTGGTAAGTCATTTTCAATGTAGCAGAAGGTAACAACACCGTTTTGAATCACCGGTATATAGCTAAAAATGCAAATTTAAAGTCAAATGATGAATATTCAAAAATCGTCATAGACCGAACTCCCACATATTTTAAGGAGGAAGGCATTAACAGGCATATGAAATGGTGCACTTGTCACTCTATTCCCACAGTAACATCTCGCTGGTCCAAAGATGATACATATTTATACTTACGATAAACATTTGTATTTGTTTTACATTTTCGGTTTAATTCATGCATATTAATAAGATAGCTGACATTTATGTCGAAGGTTACACTTTTTCAAAATCGATTACCTGAGTATCATTGGTCAGCGATCTCTATATTCACACGATCAAAGACCATCCTTGACTAGACATCCGTTACCACGATCTCATGTTTAAAATGGCATTAACGGAAATATTATGTGGCACTCTGCCCTTTGAATATGTAGGCGGTTAAAACACAATGAAATTTTTGCACAAATGAATTTTTTGTTCTTTCTCCTCAAATTTGGTCTCGTTCTCCCTGGCAGATTACCCTTATTAAACTTTACATCATCGGAAATTCTAATTTAACCTACGGCTGTGTATTTCAATGATATTTCAAAGTAAGTCTGATAGAGGAGAGTGCAGAAAGAGGGGGAGTGACAGAGAGAGAGGGGGGGGGATGGAAAGGGCAGTTGGATCTTTTCAAGCGAAAAGGTCACTAAATTTGGACCTCAATCAAAGGGTGAGGGACGTACTTGCATATAAATTTAACTTATTTTTACCCCAATCGCGAAAGGTGTCCCTGGTAGAAGAAATGTCTATTTCAATAATGGGAAATAACTTTTTGTCAGTCATTCTGGCCTCATTTTGCAGATTGTTGACATGCATCCACGGAGTAAAGTCAACGTGCGTTCTTCATACCCCGGGAAATAGCTATCGATAATGTAACTTTATATTTCGTAATCTGTAGACTCCTGTTATCGCCATCAAAACCCCCCCCCCCCCATGCGTGACTGTTCGGGGCCGTTTTCTCAGGGAGAGGGATTTTTGCCCGACTCCAGACCTCATTTAACTGTCCAATTTTTCGCCCGACTGAGACAAAATATCTGCCTGATTTAGTCAGATTTCTGACATTTGGGGTGGCGGCACCATCCCCTGGCCTGTACGGCCGTTCCCCTATGCCTGTGTCTACCCCTACCGAGGTAGAAGCCTATACATGGTTCCCCAAAGTTATTTCAGTGCCGTCGAAATCGCAAACTGCACTTGTTACCGTTCATCATGTTTCTCGCATACTGTTCTCTGAGGCTTTTATTTTCTGCTCATTTATTCGAACTTCGCATGAAGTGCTATGAAATTCCCTAATATATAAAGCTTCACATAACGTTTTATGAATACTCTTAAAATAGCCTTTGAATAATCTTTTCCCAGGTACGGACCAATTGGTGTATTCTTTCTCATTCTGGGATCCATTGTAACTGTTGAAGACTGGGCAGAGTTTATAGAATCTGTGGGATTATTCATCGTTACAATATTTTGTGGTCTTATCGTTCATGGTTTTATCGTTTTGCCTTTGCTTTTCCTCATCACAACCCGTCGGAACCCTTTTAAGTTTCTGCTCGGTGTGACGCAGGCGCTCTTCACCGCTCTAGGAACTTCATCAAGGTAATGGTTTTCCCTCGCAGGAACAGATCACATATCTGAAATCAATTAATGAAAGTAACAAAGAGGTGACGAGAACAAAAATAAATTAAATTAAAATAATTATTCAGATTAAAATGCAATTATATATGGAATTAATAGAAATGAATTAAGCAAAATTTATTTATGCACCAAGGAAAATTGATGATTTAAGGGACAGTATTTTTTTATATTCGGAGGGATGGGTTCAAGAATAAAATACGATATGTTTTTTATTCACTTCAATCTTTTTTCGGGGAAAATGTCAATATCAGGCTGCCAATTCTTTTGATCTCAACGCCCCCATTTTTTTTAATTTTCATAGCTCTAATCTGGTCGGATTCTGTAACAAGTATTGGCAAAGTATCCTATGTAAATCTGGCTCCTGCAATGCAACTTTATTTGTAGAACACTTATTGATTTAATCTGAATCATGCACTAGACTAATGAAACAAATCATTTTCCATTTGCCATCCAATACATGTTTGATTAAAATTTACCTCTTGTTTAAAAGTACAAAAATATATATAGTTCAGAAGTTGGAAAATGAATTCCATTGATCAAAGTGCTGTCCACTGCCATAGTTTACTTTGATGCTGAGATGTAAAAATTTATTTACTTGAGCCCATTGTGCAACAGTTTGTGATGTCCTTACCTGGGAGCTCCTGTATACAATCCACTTTGCACGCTTTTGTTTAATTTTGTAATGAAGAGGTTTACATGACATGAAAAACTTAAGATAAACTCCTCTTTCCTTACAAAACATGACATGGCAGAATAAGGGCTTGTTTATAGTCGAGTTATTCTTTAATTACAAGACGGATTAAGTGATTTAATTGCAGAGGCTTTGGTAAAAAAAGGGAACAAAAGTGTCAAAATTAACAGCAGAATGACCCCACAAACTCCTAAGCAATAGATTCAGCTAATAAACTTCAAGATGTGATATCTTAGAATAGGAATACTATGTGAAGGCAGGAGCTGAAAGGAAGACATTCATTTTTCAAAGTCTGTTCCATGTATTTTTCAAATTGTGAACTTGAGGTACGTTTTAATGACTGTATCGAACAAAGCTGATGTCGGCATTAAAATGAAAGTTCATTTCATTCAGTTGTATGTTAGAATAGGACTTAAATCTAAGCATTTTGGATAACTTTGTACTTAGCTTCTTGTTGCTCTTGCGATATATTGAGACTGAATATCGCATTTCCGGCCAAGACGTAATTCGAGGCGCGGAGTTATCAGTTAGACTAGCATTCCCTGTTCAAAGTAAACAAGTATCGTGCCACACCTAAACACTAACTTAGAATGTTTTGTTTTTCTTTTCAAATTATATTCATTTTCCTTATTAATACTTTTTATGCAGATGAACGCAAAATGCACATCGGCGATTGATAGTCTGCAGTTAAACACCCTGTTTAATCTAAGGTCCATGGCAGCGCGCAGAGCCTCACGTGGCCTCCGAAAAGAGTCAGCTAACCACGACCCCTTTAATACATAATACACTGGCGTTAGATCATAGATCACATGCTAATAATGCAATCCTACTTAATCGGACCTGCCCAGATTATGGTTCTAACTAGGGTTGCATGCCCATTAGCCCTATACCGGGCTTTCCACGTCTAATGATGGCTGGAAAACTTTCAGGAGAAACTGTAAAATTGCCAACATCTTAAGCCGAGCACGCACAGATCGATCCAAATTGCTCAAGAATGCGTAGTTCTACGTTATGATATAATTTCCATTTATTGTATAGACCAGCTCAACAATGATTGCTTCAGTAACCGGTATGATGCAGTGAAGTGATTTATTGTTAACAGTTTGAAATAATGAAAAGATATCCGTAATTTTTAAGCTGATGTTTTACATTTTTCAGTGCAGCGACGCTTCCCGTCACGACACGATGTCTTGAAGAAAACAATCGTCTGGACCCAAGAGTGACCCGTTTCGTCTTACCCCTCGGCGCCACCATTAACATGGACGGGATGGCGCTATACGAAGCTTTGGCTGCTGTCTTCATCGCCCAACTCAATGGTATACCTCTGACCTTTGCTGAAGTCCTTGTAATCAGGTAACAGCATTAATCAATGGGCTTAGGGCAAGTGGTTCTCAGCCTGAGTATGTGACTCCGGGATTGGGGGTATGAATGAACGGGGAGGATAAATTAGGCAGAGTGAAATATAGAGAAAATAATGTATGTGTGGAATCTGAAAATATCTTCAAACATTTCAATTTTTACCGCCTCTTCAAGGCAAAGCTTAGACCACTCTATCTCAATAGGATAGTGCCTGCCAATGTCCATGCAATCCTTACTTGGCAGTGAGGGCCCATCGTACCGTTTGTCTGAGAATGACGCGTAGAAAGCTGAACTAGATTTTGAGCCTTTTGCCCCGAGGTTGAGGGATTGCAGGAGATGTGAACGGCTGCTTTCCGGAACAGGCTTGCCCAACTTAGGCCGAAAACGTCTGCGTTAGGGAAATCATTTCTTGAAACCTTCCAGTTTTTTCACCAACATCGTAATACTATTGCACCAATAGCTGAATAGTGCATGGCACTTAAAAAGGGGTTTCAAAATATTTCATTCCAAAATTGAGATGAAAGTTGGATAAAAACTGTTTGCCGCATACTTCTGTACAACATTCCCGTTTTTGATTCCTTGACGTAGTCAGTAATCTATGCGATGGTGATGTCGTATGTGCGTGTATGTGTGCGTGTGTGTATGTATGTGACGCTTGGCTTGTAAACACTCTATCTCAAGAACGGTAATTTCAATGGATCTCATATTTTATACGTAGGTACCCCTTATTGAGTAGATGATCCCTATTGTTTTTGGTGAAGGTCAAAGGTCATTTGGGGTCACCAGAGGTCAAATGGTAAACATCTTGGAAAATGATTGTAAACACTCTATCTCAAGTTGTGTAACCTCAAGGAATCTCATACTTGGCATGTGCATGGCCCATGTTAGGAAGATGATCCCTTTTGTTTTGGTGGAGGTCAAAGGTCATTTGGGGTCATCAGAGGTCAAAATCTTGAAAACACGATATATCCAGAAGGGTAACTGAGGGATTTCACACTTACCGTTTGGATTGCCCATATTGAGTAGGTGATCCCTCTCATTTTTGGGAGGTCAAAGGTCATTTGGGGTCACCAGAGGTCAGAAGGTCAAAATCTTGCAAACACGATATATCCAGAAGGTAATTGTGAGGGATCCCATACTTAACATGTGGATTGCACATATTGAGTAGATGATCCCTATCATTTTTTGGTGGAGGTCAAAGGTCATTTGGGGTCACCAGAGGTCAAAAGGTCAGAAAGGCTTGCAAGCACGATATATCCAGAAGGATAACTCCGAGGGATCTCGTACTTGGTGTGTGG
This sequence comes from Holothuria glaberrima, assembly GCA_009936505.3. Lineage (NCBI taxonomy): Eukaryota > Metazoa > Echinodermata > Holothuroidea > Aspidochirotida > Holothuriidae > Holothuria > Holothuria glaberrima. The sequence goes on along the minus strand of WURT03136098.1, from coordinate 3,504 downwards.
GTTGGCCATATTGAGTAGATGATCCCTATCTTTTTTGGTGGAGGTCAAAGGTCATTGGGGTCAACAGAAGTTAAAAGGTCAAAATCTTGTAAACACTGTATCTCAAGAAGCATAACTGTGAGGGATCTCATACTTAGCATGAGGGTTGTCAATATTGAGTAGATGATCCCTATCATTTTTTGTGGAGGTCAAAGGTCATTTGGGGTCACCAGAGGTCAGAAGGTCAAAATCTTGCAAACACGATATATCCAGAAGGGTAACTGTGAGGGATCTCATACTTACCATGTGGATTGCCCATATTGAGTAGGTTATCCCTATCATTTTTGGGGAGGTCAAAGGTCATCTGGGGTCGCCAGAGGTCAGAAGGTCAAAATCTTGCAAACACGATATATCCAGAAGGGTAACTGTGAGGGATCCCATACTTACCACGTGGATTGCACATACTGCGTAGATGATCCCTATCAGATCCCTATCATTTTTGGTGAGGTCAAAGGTCATATGGGGTCACGAGATATCAAAAGGCCAAAATCTTATAAACACTATATCTCAAGAAGGACAGCTGTGAGGGATCTCATACTTAGCATGTGGATTGCCCATATTGAGTAGATGATCCTTATTGTTTTTTTTTTGTGGAGGTCAAAGGTTCTTTAGGGTCATTAGAGGTCAAAAGGTCAAAACCTTATTAACATGGTATCTCAAGTAGGATTTTTGTGAGGGATATTATTATGCTTGTTATGTGAATGATTTATGTTTGTTACAATATATACTGTACATATGTCAAGTCAAGGAATCACTAAGCCTTTTTGGCTTTCTGGTTAAAACAATAATCAGGAACATCAGAGACAATCTACGACAATAAATATGGGTGTAAGCCAATAGGGTACACGGAAGAGGTTGTGACTTCTGATGGAAAGAAGAACTCCGACGACCGTGCTTAAAGAGAGAAGGCAGTCCCCCAACTTTATTTTCAAAAATTTGCTAAATCTTACAGATCTTCTCTTATTTCTCTCACAAGTATTTTCATAATGTTCCCGTGTAAAATCATTGAATATTGAGGGTAAACCAATGAGTTATTCTGCATGAATTTAGGAAATAAGTAACAAAAATATTGTCACATGATTAATAGGAACCATTCCTGAACACATTTTGAAGCATTTTTGTCCTCAACTTTTTCCACGCATGACGGCCAATAGCTTCTACAAATTTATTTTAAAACTTACCTAATAGGCAGAAATACAATATTCTTGTGGGAATATGTCGTATTATTGTAAGTGGATATTCTAAATTCTGTACCACTGATATTGAAAGCACCGAAGATGATATAATTTTTGATATAGCCTACGCTTCTTTACTCTCTTAGTTTGACAGCCACCTTTGTCAGTGTAGGAGCTGCGGGGATTCCCCAAGCTGGAGTCATTTCTCACGTGATCGTCCTAACTGCCGTAGGGCTACCGACAGATGACGTGGGACTTCTCCTGGCGGTTGATTTCATCGTGTAAGGATATATTCTATTTATTTACTATATTTACTTTCTTTGTATCCTTGTTTACGTTCAAGGAAACTAAGGAAAGGCATGCATATGGAGAAAAAAACTCGAATCCCTGACAAACCTTGTGTTCACATGGGATGACGAGTGCGCTATCTTGATATTAACGAGAAACGTCTTTGTTTTCTCGTTATCAACATCACTGTTGCATTCACTTAGAGAGACAATTTAGATGACGCATGAGATCATAAAGCTACATGTGAACTTCCGCTGGCATTTGTTAACAAGAATGAGACGCGTTTCGAATTATACGTGTCTTTCGTACAGTAAACTGCCATAAAATCGGTAGTTTATGTATATTCATTTCAGACTCGCTTTCCACTACAACCCCGTCTACACGATCATACATTTGGTCAAAAACATCGTCATAGATTTGTATGACGATGTTGGTGGACAATCCTATGATTGTGTGGACTGCTTTGCCAACAAATTTGAAGAACTTCCGACATGTATGAAGGTGTTCAAACATTTATATGACGATGTTTATGGACGAAAATATGATCGTGCCTTGTAGAAGGACCTTAAAAACAAGGGTTGCTGTGGTAAGGTAGGCAAATTCGGTATCAAATACTATTTACATGAAATATGGAAGCGGTTTCATCTAATAATGGGAAATATTCGTAAAATTATTACAAATTCCAACCGAAAAAAGGGTTGTGAAAGTGGGGGGGGGGGACTTACACGACTTGAAGATGTAGGCTACGTGCAACAGCGTGTAGTGACCTGATTTGGAAATTTATAGTAAGATATGGTTAACAAAACGATGCCTTATTAAGAAAAGAAAAAGTGAGAACGCAGAGAAGTTGATAAAAGCTAGGACAAGGAAGATATGAAAGAGAAAAAAACTGCAGTTTTTTAAGTTTATTTACAAACTATTTACACGGGTTAATTACATTTTGGTGGAAACTTTATTTCCAATTTTTAGAAGAATGTATCCTCAGTATATTATACTTTTTGAAAGAACGGACTAAAATAGACTATTTACAAAGGAAAAGAAAAGCAATTGAAACAAGATGTGAAATCAGTTTACATGCATAAAGAGAACCTTAATCATTGTTGCCTACAAAAAACTGTAAAAGTTCGACAGTTTCACAACTTTTAAAACAGCAAAACGAAAAATGACCGACTGCCATGTCTCCGGGAGGACTCGAACTCACGTACTAAGTAGTCGGAGTCAAGCGCCTTATAACCGACCGACGACCGACTGCTAGGAATTAGTAGCATTACAATTTATATTAATACTCTAGTTTGAAGCTGTATTACATAAAATAGAAATGCCTGGTGGGAAGGGGAGGGGAGAGGAGGGAAGCTGGAGCGAGTATCCTTCTTTACCCGTATCCTTAAGTATTAGTACCTACTTTAAATTGCCTGAAACACGCGAAAATATGTTGTTTCAATATACTTATAATATTTATAGCATGGCCTGTAAATGTTTTTTAATTTGCCCTATGAATGACAATAGGGGTGGCAGCCTGGCCCCGGCCCCGATTCTTTAATTTTAGACACATCTTAACATCATCAGATTACCAAACCTTTTGTCTCTTCTCATGTGATTAAACCGTCCGAGTTGGCGGTCTACTATTTGAGCTTTAACTTAAAGGTCCGAAATAACCAAGTAAGATTTTCTCCCTCTAAAATCCTCTTGAATGAATTCTGTTATGTTAAAAATGTGCCTGGGAAGTGCCATTTACTGCCTTTTTCAAAATTTTCTGGTACGCTACGCCCCAGCTGCTGTTGGCGCTCCACTTAGAGTCAAAGGTCAAAACTCCCAGTCCGCTCCTGCTCAAGATTCAAAATGCTTTCGTTAAATCGGGGAGCTGTCCAACACCTCCTTGGTAAAATGCATTTCTACATTGTATAAGTGTCTAGGCCTACATAAAGAAGAAGAAGAAGAAGAAGAAGAAGAAGAAGAAGAAGAAGAAGAGCACCTTTAATCGACTTAAAAAGGCTAAAACTGC
>WURT03136086.1:18691-29312 GCA_009936505.3 Holothuria glaberrima | reverse complement strand
TATGTTATACGTTTCTTATAGGCCTATTTATATATAACGTTATTATTATACATGCACTAAATAAAAGTTTAACTGTCTGCGTTCACAACTAAGTTAGGGCATAACATGTTATTAGCAGTGAGGGATGTGTATATTAACTATGGTTAGGGTAACGTCTGTACCCTGTACGTTGATAAGGTGTAGGTTCTTAGAGCAGTCAGTCACTCAATACAGTAAGGTATCGTACAACAGACAACAGTATAAACATTAGGACTAGGACAGTATTTGGCCTAGTGCTGGTGAGTTCGCTATCCTTCTCTAGGCTAGGCCTACGTGACTAGGCTAGCTTACAACTTTTGTATGGATCGTTATGTACCGTTATAGCCTAGGCCTAGTATGTACAACGTTGTACACTCGGCTGTACGTTGGGCACAGCGGTTGTGCATCCACACGCATACTTCTGTCATATTTTACCTGCAAAATCAAATCCCTTGACAATATTTTTCAAAGCAAACCCCTGGAAGCTTACTTAACTATTATTTTTGAGTCTGTTTGGCAGAGACACTCTATGGAGGTATACTTTTTCTATAAATGCCAACTAATTGACTGTTTTTGCTGTCAATTTACAAATTTCGTGTTCGATTGATCAGTCAAATTTCGCGGAATACACAGTGTGCATGCGCAGTTGAAAAAGTTGATTGTAAATTTGTAGCAAATAGAACATATTCTATTTCTTTCAACTTTGATTCAACTCGACCTAGTTGCATCGATTGTCAGGTTGATTCCCCGGTCCCACTATGCAACTAGTGGTACAACTTTGTTGAAAGTTGAATCGCAAGTTGAATCGCGTATATGGGACCCGGGCTTTATACACGATTCAACTTGCCATTCAACTTTCAACAAGTTTTTTTAATCAACTTTCGACTCATCAGTTGGCTGGTCACACACGCGCACCTCTCATGCAACTTTTCACTGTTGCCTCAGTACCGACTAGGTATTTAGTGGAAGTGTAGACGCAGATCTCAGTGATGGGAGATATTTTCCCCAATATTTGACCAAGAGGGGATGACAGATGTAATAATACCTCAATGATAGGCCTACAGACACACTGGAAAATTAGTGCGTGTCCGTCATTTGTTCAATCAGCTTTTTCCCCTTGGTAAAAAACATATTAAAGCTGCGTAGAGACCTATTAATAGGATTTTACCGATACTGGTCTGTCCAGGGAGTTTCTGTTTGACAGCTTATCTATTTAGTATGTAAGTTTGCAACTTTTGAGGCCTCAAAGAAGAGAATTTGTATTGATGCAGGTTAAGAGGCCTTGGAAATGGTTTTTCCGCCAATCTATGTAGAAAACATAATCGGGCCGTAGCCTGGGCTAAACCCAATAGAAAGGGGGAGGGGAGCCCACTGTAGCATGCCAATGATAGTTGATTTCCAGGTCAAGCCTTTTTTGCCCTAAGGGCAGGAAGGACATTTATGAAAGTTAGCTAATTGGCAAACTGGTGCTTTCTTTGGATAAGTTTTGAGTTAATTGTATGACTACAATAGTTATGGTGTAGTGAATATTTTGTTTCTTGGTTTTGGTTAAGGGGAGAGGTTAACTTCCACACCTTTTGAGAAAGTTTTGTTTTAAGTCTAAATGAAAAATTTTCTTTGTAACAGCTTTAAACTGATTACAGGGATTAAAATGTTCTGTAATTATTGAGCAAATTTTCCGGAACCCCCCCTCTTTTTTTAGGATAAGAAGAGGTGTTGCGGCTGTTGCCTAAGGCGTCACCTTTGAAAAAATTTAACATGTACCGGCATGATGGTTTAGAAGCAAAATGGTGCTATTTGGCAGGGTTGTTGACTCGAGTCGCTGTTTTGGACTCGAGTCCGACTCGAGAGGCACTTTTTCTTAACTTGCTACTTGACTTGACTTGAAGAACAATGACTTGGCGACATTGAATGACAATGATGCAGCTGAGTGTAGTATGAATTTTGCACCACAAAATTAATGAGAACAGAAATTTGCTCAAGCTTTTCTTTCATGCATTTGAGATTGCAGTGCGCCGCTGGTAGAACGGATATGGCCTGTGGGGAAAAATCACGTGTAGTCTCTGTTCTTTTCAGCAACGGCGTAGCCAGCAGGAGGGCGATGTTGAAAAAAATGAAGATAGGAAAAAGGCGAGAGGAGGGAGGGATGGGAAGTTAATGGGGAGGAGTGGGAGTATGGGCCTAGGGGTAATTGGGAAATATTGGCTTCGCAAATAAGAGTGATTTTTTTTTATGATATTGAAAACTAAGACAAACAGATTAACAGAACAATTGAAACAAAGTGTCCGGGAAGGTGTGGGTCAATCACAGCACAGTCAGTTCTAATATAACGTTACTTATTGTATGTATAATACACATAAAGGCCTAATTATATAATTCTTATTATATGTAGGCCTAGGCCTATTATGTATTGCACGAAATAACGTTAGAACTGTCTGTTTTTACAATGGTTGAAAAGATTGGTTCTAAGATCTGTCGAAGTCACTCAGTAGAGTAAGGCATCGTACAATGGTACCAGGCCTGGTGCTGGCTAGTTTACTATGAAAATTTTGCGGATAAGTTTGTTACAGTGTAACTTGACGTTACTGTTCAGTGCGATTAAAACCTTGTACGATGTTGTGACCAATAGCTGTAGCGCCCCTCATAAATACCGTATTCAATGAGGTTGACCAATGATGCTCTCCTGGCACAGGAGTATCCGTGACGGCGGAGCTCACTGACGGAGTCTGTTCTATTCAGCAAGTCTTGAACGGGACTTTGCACGTCAAGTTGTTCGGTTGGTGATGTTGAGTTGAGTTGAGCTGTCCCTTGGGGACATAGCTCCCTTTGGGAGCAGAAGTCCTTCGGGAGTATTGTTCGGTTTTCGCCCATTGGTTCTTCGCCAGAGAGTCGAGGGGACTTTTGAAAAAAGCCCCATCTGGTGCAGGAATATCCGTGATCAACGACGGCGGAGCTCCAAGGCGGAGTGTATTCTTTCAGCCGGTCTAGAACGGGACTTCTCACGCCGGGTCGTTTCGTTGGTCAAGTTGAGTTGAGTTGTCTCTTGGGGACGTAGATCTTCAGGGGAGCAGAACTCCTTTGGGAGTATGTTTGGCTTTCGCCCCTTGGCTCTTTGCCAGAGAGTCGACTTTAAAAAATCTCCTCACAAATGCGTATATGACTTAATGCTCTAGCTTCACTGGGTAAAAATCAGTACATAATGCGCCCTGACGTCAAGGTATAAGTGAAAAGACTAAATGTATATACGTTGCCTTCGGAAGGCGTTAACCTGACTAGGACATACCCTGCTCTTGGCCTATGTGACTAGGCTAGAAAGCAATACAAGTTAAGCCTAGACTGAGTGTATGGATCGTTATGTGCATTGTCTACAGACCTAGCCTAGAATGTACTTTTTTGTACACTCGCCTGTACGTACGTTGGGTAGTGCGGTTGTGCATCCACACTCATCTTTCTGACACATCGTAACCTGCAAAATTAAATTCCTTGGCAATACTTTCCAAACGTAACATGTAGAGGCTCAGTTACCTGTTATCTCTGGAGCAAGTTTGGCAGAGACACTCAAAGGACGTATGCTTTTTCTATAAATGTGATCTTATCGGCTGTCTTTGCTGACAAATTTACAAGCTTTGTGTTCGCTTAAAGCGGTCAAATTTCGCGGAACAGACATTGCAGCGCATGAGCGCTTGAAAAAGTTGATTGTAAAGTTGCAACAAATAGAACATGTCTATTTCTTTCAATTACGATTCACTCAACCGAGTGGAATCGATTGTCAAGTTGATTTCCCGGTCCCACTATGCAACTATTGTTTCAACTTAGTTGTAAGTTGAATCGTAAGTTGAATCGCATATAGGCCTGTGGGATTAAGCTTAGTATTATCTGATACGGTCTTTTTTCATGGCTGTTCGTATAACCGCTCTGTGAATATTGCGTCAGTACGCGGTGACTGTTCAACACTCACGATAGCAAGGTAAACCTCAGCACACAGTGTAGGCCCGCTTGTTACTTATACTCAGAGATATTATAGACTATTTCTTTCACCTACGATTCAACTCAACCGAGTGGAATCGATTTTCAAGTTGATTTCCCGGTCCCATTATGCAACTATTGTTTCAACTAAGTTGTAAGTTGAATCGTTTAGTTGATTTCCTGCATTTTGATTGACTGAAAACCATTCGAGACTGGGTTTTGACAGTAAGGAGAATTACTTCAAGGTGAATTGAATATCAGTCACTGTTAGGACTGGACTGTGCACTATGCTTTGTCCATGATGAGTTATCATAGCAACATAACCCATAATAGCCGAGTAAGAACAACACATCTAGCTAGCTCAGCCCTACACAAGTTTCCAAAATGCATAAAACCGGGTACTGTAAACTAGTATTTACTCATAAAAACCAGGTACTGTAAACTAGTATTTACTCCTTGCATCCTTGTAGCTATACTCATTCGAACGCATGATTCAGCCATACTCATAGCCACAATCATCCCACGAATGAATGCTAGAAGAACTATATTCTTCTTCTCACTTAGAAACTGACATGGCCCCTTAGAAAAGCACAGAAACCAGGGGTTTATCTTGTTCATGCACTCAGTCACTAAGTTGCTTAAGCCAGTACGGGGCTTATGGTAGTATTCTGAGTAATAATATTAGCTATGACATGTATAGCAACGGTAAATACAGGTTATACTGACTGCGCTAGGTCTTTACCTTTGAACCAATTCCGCTAACGTTAAGAACAAACATAAGAGGGCTGTGCACGGTCTAGTGTTTATTGCTACGAGCAGACTTCTGAACTAACGTTAGAAGAGTGCTAACTATTCAGTTTAAGCTCGGCCTTATTACAACTACCGTCAGGCCTGCATAACCATACCACAATGTCAACTACAACCCTCTTCCAAAGAGGCTAAAGACAGTTTATCAATCACCGTCTCCCTGTCCCGGGTTGTTACAACCGATATTATAAAAATTAACCGATAATGTAAAAAAAAAATCACCATAATGTAAAAACAACCAATAGTGTTAAACAAATTTACCGATAATGTAAAAACAACCGATAATGTAAAAAAAATTACCGATAACGTAAAAATAATCTTTGAACCGATAATGTAAAAAGAATTTACCGATAATGTAAAAAGTGTTATAACGAAGATTTCATATGGTCCTACGTACATGCGTGCGTGTATTTGTGTGTATGTAGGTAGGTGGGCATGTATGTAGGTAGGTAACAAACTTTTTACATCACCAAAATGAACTTACCTACAATAAAAAATATAATAAAAGGACTTCAAGTACTTTTATGACATGAAGGTAGGTTATAGTGATGGCACAGCTAATTTGCATATGGTCTATTAGAGGGCGCCCTTTAATATAAACCAGATATCTCGAAAACTAAAGGATTGAGAATTAGAATTTTAAATCAGCATGTCTGAAAAACCCAGGAGTGTTTCTATCGTTATTCTAAAGCTGAAGGAAGGTTATTCCCCCTCACCCATTCCCCGCCCCAGAGGAAGAAATGACTGAAATCGAACCTCACATTTGAAAGCAGTTGCATCCTAGAGGTATTCGACCACGCTGATCAATCGTAGGTGCTACTAATAGCACCTACGATTGAAAGAGACTACCCTTTAATGGCAGTTTCTTCTCAAAAAGAGACGATGAAAGTAGCGTGATTACTAATGCACTTGTTCCCGATTTTAATAGAAAGTACAGTGACCCTGCCAAAAACAAATGAAACAAAACCTGACTTCCATCACTCTTGGTAGCTGTTCTCTGCCTTTCCCCCAGTTCAGTGTTGCTTGGTTAAAGTGATCATTACTGAATGAAATAACATAAGATCACTGAATAAAATCAAATTAAAACGGGGGAAAGGGGTTTGTTTCATTTACTTTTGGCGGGAATTGTAGGTCTCAAATTCACACTATTTGATGATTGGCATACATTTCTCTGGTCAAAGGAATTTTGTTCTCTCTTCCTAAGACCTTGATTTTTCATCACATTTATTGCAGATGTTACCAGTCCAACAGTTACTTGTCCAGACAAACAAATAGTAAACGCAAATCGTGGTAATAACACGACTGCTCTTGTGATGTGGAATTCTGCTTTGTGTTCTGACAACTCCCAGATAAATCTTCAGTTGGAATGCACTCATCAATCTGGAACAGAATTCAGTCTCGGGAATACAACGGTGTATTGCAACTGCACAGACGATGCACGGAATGAGGGCCAATGTTCATTTGACATTGTTGTAAAAGGTAGTCGACAAATATTTCTTATTTTCCTGAAAGAAAACTATGAAACTCTTTCCTTTCAGTTTGAAATTTCTCGTTCAATATGACATTTTCAATCGACAAGCCTTTTGACTACTTTAGGAATAGAATGTCAACGATCTTTAAAAAAGTTTTTTTTTTTCTTTCTTTTAAGTAAAAAATGTACGTAATGTAAACTTGATTACACTAGCTCTTTTCCAGTGTTCTCCACTAGCCGTTTTGTCCGGGCTCGCCGCCCGGACAAACTCTGAAGAGCGTGCATTAGCGCCCGGACAAAAATCTTGGCCCTCCCGACAAAAAATATGACTTTCACCTTTTTTTGGTAACGTTTGAATTGTTTAATTCAAATTTAGCATCACATGTAGTACCATTTTGCATCTATCCTACCTTAAGTGAGCAATTTTTTATCGATTTTTGACCCCCACGACCCCCTCCCCTGAGACCCTTCTCCCATGGCCAGGACGGCAATCGATGTCATCTGCCAGATCAGAGAAAAGCGCCCTGACAAAATTTGGACTCGTGGAGAACATTGCTTTTCCCTATTTAAATGGTAAACGTTTCTCTGTATTTGACTATATGAATAGGCAATAAATTAATGAATTGTAACCATTCCTGATATATGTATTGTCTCACATCGATTTTAGATGTAACAAGTCCAATTGTAAACTGTCCACGCAAACAAATTGTGAATGCATATTTGGATGGCGACACAAAAGCTGTTGTGAGGTGGAGTTCTGCATTGTGTTCCGATAATTCCCAGAATGTCAGATTAAGCTGTTCTCATGAACCTGGAACTGAATTTGGCCTCGGGAAAACATTGGTCCAATGTAACTGTACAGATATGTCAGGAAACATCGATCAGTGCTCCTTCAACATTGTTGTCAAAGGTAGCTACGTCACAAGTTTAACTTTTCATCTCTAATTGTCAACTTTTACCGTAGCATCTGTTGGAAAACTTGCCAACATTTAGTTCTAAGTACCCCTAGCCCTTGCTTCCCATCTAGATGGGCCCATTACAAGTTACCTCTTTTAAAAGACGTCATACAGAAGACAGAAGAATCAAGCCACAACCGTCCGACCTACCTTACTTCACACTAAAGCGCGGGTCACACTACAGCGATTTCGGATCGGATTACGGTCCGATTTTTTTTGAGTTTTAGTTAATATCTTCTCCATCTCTGATCGAAGGGAACCAAAACTTTGCCACTCTGTGTAAATATATGATTTGTATCACATGACTATGAAAAAGAAATGTATACTAATTATTTCGTGACGTCACATCGACAGACAACTTTTATGTTAAATCTGTCTGTCGATGTCACGAAATAATTAGGTTACATTTCATTAACATAGTCCTCTAATTCAAATCATATATTTACACAGAGTGGCAAATTTTTGGTTCTTTGAACGTAAAAGTATCCATACTACCTACTTAGAGTTATCGTGTTTACAAGGTCCTCGGTTTATGAACTCTAATGATCTTACACGAATTTTGATCTCCACCAAAAACCATAGGGGTCGTTCTCCTAATATTGCAAATATATGAAGAAATATCTAATATTGTTATCTTGAGAAACCATGTTTACAAGCCAAGAGTCTCAAACACACATACATACACACCCATGCTCACACTTACCCACGTACATACATACACTCCTCAGAGTGATTCCTAGATCCCTTTCGCCTTCGGAAAGGCATCAATAATGATGGGACTAATTTTAAAATAATGCTTTAAGGTTGATAAAATTGAGATCATATGTCAAATGAAAGTCAAAGGCCACCCTGCTCTACACTCCGCTGAAGAGAAGGCAGAAGCCATCTTGCTCTACACTCTACGGCAGAGAAGTCGTTAGCCTGGTTAACTAAAGACTTCAAGGAAAAATACCTCACTTTGTACAATTGCACATTGTTATTAATCATACCATAGGTCGAAGATATGAGGTCGATGAAATAATCTGCACATTTTGGTACTATTATCAATTTATAACTATGTTGGAATTAAATAGCAAGATAAGCAGGGACTAAGATGTAATCTTTACAAAAAAAGGTACTTTGTGGTTGCTAGGAATAGAAAGGTCAAAGGTCCATAAAGTCCATGTCGGTTTCAGGTCAAAATGTAGTAAATTTTGGGAAAATGTTGTGTTGAACTAGTCTGAGTCGTAAATGTTAAGCCTCTTAGATACCAAGACCATGGAAAGTGGTGCATGAGCATTTGGGACGTCATCTATGAAAAGTTAGAGAAAACATACAAGAAGTTTTTAGTCATTGTTTGTTGGTCCGTTAATTTAAACATATTTCAGTGCTACAACCTCAAAATATGTAGAAATGGTGTAGCGGTGAGCAACTCTATGGTTACGCAATGTTCAATTGTTATTTAAGTTACTGAGAGCCCCTCTGCCTGTCTGATAATGATAATATATTATTGGTAATTTGATAACTCTTTAAAATGATATAATTTTCCACATAGATTAAACAATGTTGGTTTTATTTACCGCCGCTTCAATTACTTTTTCAGACTGAAAATTTCTTTTCTAACTTGATTTTAGACTGAAACATGTAACACTTCATTACCACCTAGGAAGTCAAGCAAGTTAGTTTATGATAGTTTTGTCTTTAAATAAAGATGACTGAAAATATCAAGACTCTTGTTCCGAAAATAAAAAGGGGATGTATTCCCTTTCTTCCATACTTGTGACAGCTATCTAAACGATGAATGGTGCACAATTTTTTTTGAAATCGTTTAATGATATTTTGATTGTTTGATATCAATAACAGATGTTACCAGTCCAATAGCAACATGTCCAACCGAAAAAATAGTAAACGCAGATAACGATAATAACACAAAAGCTGTTTTGACATGGAACCTGCTATCCTGTTCTGATAACTCCCCGTCGGATGTGCGATTGAACTGTACTCATCAACCTGGAACCAAATTTGATCTTGGAATTACAACGGTGCAATGTATCTGTTCCGATAAGTCAGGAAATGTGGACCATTGTTTCTTTAACATTACTGTAAAAGGTTCGTACAAACTATTTTCAGGACTTTCCCTAAAGCCCAAATACTTATTCCAGATGCCTTTTAAAGATTCAAAACATCTTGTTAAATGTGATTTTTAATCAACACAATATTTAAATTTGTTAGGAATATAATTGTACCTAAGTCAAGATCTTTTGCTTATGACGGTTATCTCTTTCTGAAAACGGAAATCAAAATACACTGATAATTAATACGCATGATTTCTAATTGTAATGATTATAACTTTCCCTGTATTTTATAACTGGTATATAGTTATCAAAATAATGACTCGCATGTGAAAATGAGCTCTTTATTGACTCCTACATGTTACAGATGTTACAAGTCCAACAGCAAGCTGTCCACCTAAACAAATTAAAAATGCAACTCTCCATGGCGGCATAACAGCTGTTGTGACATGGAATCCTGCGACATGCACTGATAACTCTCAGACAAATGTTCGATTGAATTGTACTCACCAACCTGGATCTACGTTTGGTCTAGGGAAAACAACTGTCCAATGTTACTGTACAGATATATCAGAAAATATAGGCGAATGCTCTTTCGAAGTCATTGTCAAAGGTAAGATTGCAATGGTTCTTAATGTCTCCCCATCGCTGCTATGGAAGAGTGTGAAAGATTGTTCTTTCATTGTCAGATGGACCAAGCACAATTTGCCAACTCTGAAGGCAACAAAACAAAAGAAGCAATCTTGTGTTTTTTACAACAACTTAATACTCACCAACAAGCGCAAAACGTTTAGCAAGATATTCTTTATTTTTTAGCTGTTTAGGAATGCTGTTTGGCTAAAAGTTATGAAAGTAAGAGTGTGTCCAGGCGCAGATTCTAGGTCCAAGTGGGTATGGACCCCCCACTCTCACCAAAAGTTTTATAAATAGCCAGAATGAACAAAAATTTGGCCATAGGACCCTAGTGCCATATTGTGTACTTAGAGAAAACTTTTTGTTCTGTTCTCTGGGCATGATTGAATATTACATCGAAATGTCCATTTAGTTCAAAAACTTTCACCAAGGTGTAGCCTGTTAAGTCTTGGGTCCTTCGTGTTGTCTAGGGGCATCTTGCCATTCGCTCCCCACCCAGCGCCCTTAAAGGTATTCCGTCCCATAATTGTCACCCATATGGTTATGCACTTTAACATCTTGTACCAATAATGAAACATTTTGTAAACTTTTGCTGTTAAAACAAAAAAGGACTTGCTCATACGCACCATGTGTAAAAATAGCCACTAATAATCTGGCCTCTGGTGTCATTGTTTACCCCCCTCCTCCTCTGGTCCATATCACTGTGACTTTGACTCTAC
>WURT03136086.1:0-15796 GCA_009936505.3 Holothuria glaberrima | reverse complement strand
ATTCAGGAAGATTGTGATGTTTCCCCGAAACTTGAAATTCTCCTTGACTGATAAATATACTTGTTTATATATATATAAGTCGTAAAAATAAATCGATGCATATGACTATTGGAAAACTTATTATCCTAAAACAAGGAACATTGCTTTGGCTTGTTTTAGTCAAGTAAATTTGTTGACACTTCTTGATATCTGGATTTCCCCTCCATGTAATACAGATGTTACAAGTCCAGTAGCAAACTGCCCGGACATTCAGATTGTCAACGCAACTCTAGATAGAAACACAAAAGCTGCCGTGACATGGGACCTCGCATCTTGTTCCGATAACTACCAGATAGAAGTTCCATTGATCTGTACCCATCAATCTGGAACACAATTCGATCTTGGAAACACATCGGTCGACTGCTACTGTACAGATGATGCGGGAAATACGGGTCAATGTTTTTTTAACGTTGTTGTCCAAGGTAATGCTTGATACTGATAAATGTTCACCAAAAATCTATTGTTGTCATTTAAACTTGTTGTTAGAATCTTTCTTTCACTTTGATTGAATGACTGGTTTCACAGGAAGTAAATACTTTCTCTTCACTGTAGTTCTACTTTTCAAAGAAAAACAATTATTGTGACAGGGATTATGTTTACAATTGTTTTCGATTTCAAAGGTAAACAACTTTCCTTGAATTTTATGAATTGAATAACTATGTTATATGGACAAATTATCACATCGTGAGATGTCAGTTGCCTTTCATCGATTACAGATGTAACGAATCCAACAGCAAACTGTCCAGCCAAACAAACTGTCATAGCAGATCAGGATAGTCACACAAAAGCTTTTGTTACATGGGATCTTGAGATCTGTTCCGATAACTCGCCATCGGATATCCGATTAGACTGTAATCATCAGCCTGGTACCAAATTTCATCTTGGAAATACAACGGTCGAGTGCAACTGTACAGATAGTTCAGAAAACATTGGTCAATGTTCATTTGATATTTTTGTTAAAGGTAGGTACATTTTGGAGATGCATTATGGTTGTAAACTTCCCGATTACTCTAACGGTTTTACCTATCATTATCCTCCTGTTGAGCAAAAATTTCAATCGTAGCTATTATCACTGATTTTGTGCGAGGATGACAACAGAACACATGATTTGTGTTTATCATGGCTTTGTTTTCCAAAAGTAACAAAAACTTTAAAGTCCGTCGTAAAGGCACATGTTCCGATTTAAATGATTTCTAGGCTGACATTTTTCTTAAATTTGGTTTTATAATTAGCTTTCTTGGGTAACTTTAATCAAGCAAATTACCATTAATTTCCTGCTTGCCTTACATCGATTACAGATGTGACCATTCCAAAAGCAAGCTGTCCACCGGAAAAATATGCTGATGCAAATCTCAGCGGTAACACAACAGCTGTGGTAACATGGGATACTGCATCAACTGCATTGTGTTCCGATAATTCTCAGAAGAATGTTCGATTGAATTGTACTCATCAACCAGAAGCTGAATTTGGTCTTGGGGAAACAATAATCTACTGTATCTGTACAGATATGTCAGGAAACGTGGATCAATGTTTCTTTAAAGTTACTGTCAAGGGTTGGTTTATCATTGTATTAAATCAGTCACAAGGATATTTTAACGTCAACTTTGCCTTAACTTCGATTCATGTGAAATACTGTTCAACATTAATCCATGGAATATACTCCGTACGCAAGATCCAAGCCTGATTTTATCGGGAAAACATTTTATTCCCCTCGAGTTCTAAGGGTATGTTAAAGTCTGGGTTCGTGATATATTTTGCGACATTTTGCAGCTCTAAATAAACTACAGGCACTACTATTTGATCAAATTTTCAAGAGTGTTCTTTAATAACTTATATAGTTGGGCTTAAATTATCATTTCATTCCTTTGTAAAAAGTCAGGTCTCAAAAGGTGGTTTTTACAATTGCTGAATTTTTGTTTTCGTGTTATTCAGAGATAGAGTTAAACAGTGACAATTTCTCAATTTCACCTCTCGGCACTCCCGAAATCTAACGCATTTAAATATTAACAGCATTTCTTATTTGATGTGAAAAAATATCGTGTTTAAAAGTTTCTCCGCTATTCTCCATTGCTGAACTCAAATAACCTTTCACATCCACCAAAAGTAAGAGGAACCTTTTTCTTAATATGACACAACAATTCACGAAGTATGAAAAGTACCAGTCATTACTATCTTGAAATACGGCGTTTGCAAAGTTTTCTGTTTTTTGACCCTGGTGACCTCAAATGACCTTTGACGTCTACCATAATCAATAGGACCCTTTTGTTAATATGAGAAATCTACACACAAAGAACGAAAGGTACCAAAGGTACCACTCTAGTACATTGAGATATCGTGTTTTCAAGGCAAACGTTACAGACACATACACACGCATACATATGCACATAAACTCACTCGTAATTGAATTCGGCAAGGAATCAAAAGTCGTCAAGGAAAATGAGACAGGTCTGATAATGCTGGATAATCCGCTAGAGAACCCTTCTTTCTTTTAAACGTGGCTACTTTCGCAAAGTAATAAAAACTTCACAGTGTTATCGTTTTTTACAAGTTACACTCATTTGGGCTAGCAAATTACGCCTATGCAGAAGGATGTAAGTGATACCTATCGGTCTTTGAGAACGAAGCAAATACTTTTAGGATATTATTGAAGAAAAATGGGAAAGAATTACTCCAGAAGGTAAACGAGCGAAGAGCAAGAGAATTTAGGCGGTTCGTGGAAGTTTTGTGAATTATTCCAATTCCCACACTACCATGTGAGGAAATCCACAAATACAAACCCTTTTGGACACTTTTATATTCTAAGTGGGACGCCGGTATGGTTGCGCTCTAACCCGCTCAATATTTGCTGGTGTCACTATTCGTCGTCAGTATATTTTTTGGGCAAGTGATTAACCAAATTGTGGAAAGGGACACGATAGTTGTCATAGGTCAATTCCCAGTGCAAGCTGGTTACACCCAGAAGTCTGTCTTCCATATTAAGATACCTATAAATGCCGAACACTTGGCATTGCATATCCCCGCCCCAAACTGCAGAAAATTGCAAGTTAGCTTTAACCTAAATTTGCCATTGCAGTTCAATGTAGCAAAACGTGTCCTCTGAGTGAAGCACTTCACTATATTCTATACAGTAGCCTTCATTCTCTTCTTTTTAAACATAAGCTCCACCAATTTGAACAGAAAGTTAAACATAGGGAGACCTTAAGCCCGTACCGTAAATCTGAGCCTGAGTAATACCATGCTGTGAACGCATTCAATCTTTCAATGACACATTGTCAGCTGTCGTCATAACTCACGAGGTACAGCGGCTGCAATTATTTCATGTATGCATTCAGTTTGAAGTGTATTTTTTTAACTTTTTACTTGATAGTTTTGGAACATACTACCTTTTTCAGGGTAATGTCATGAACAGCTTAATGGAGCAATTATAAAAACAAGACAAGTATGTCGGTCATAGGTACGTAGTTAAGTTGAAGCGCTGCATGAAAGAGTAACAAATAGGAAAATTAAATTGTTAATGTCTTCTAATAATCCTCTGAGAATTAAAATTTCAGCATACGTACATGTTGAGCCCTTGATAGTAAATGTGGGACAAAAATGTACTAATTTGTTTTTTTTTCTTTTTACTACTGGTAACACTAACTTTTGCTAACAATTTTATAAGTAAGTCGAGGCAATTTTTTAATTGTATGGCAATTTTGTTATTTGTATCTTTTTTTAAGTTGTTTTAGTTGTGGTTTTACGAAGTTGTTGTACTTTTTTATATTCTCAGATTTTGACTATATGTTGTATAATTTTCCATAAAATTCAATGACTCTTTCTCTTTCTCTTTAATTTTTTACTTCTTTAAGATAGGAACATCTCAAGAACGGGATTTTTAATTGAAATTACCTAAAACTATCATCACTGTTATGTTGTCTTTAAATCCGTTAAGATAATTTGGTTTTCAAATAAAAGGCAAATCTGGTAAGGGTAATAAAAAAGTGAATGTTTTTGTTAAAATTATTGACAAATATTCCCAGTGTTTCATGAGTTTAGAAACTTTCTAATATCTTGCTGAAATCTAGATAGTTTTACATCGATTTCAGATGTTACCAGTCCAACTGCAAACTGTTCAACCGAACAACTGACAAACGCAAATTACGATGGCGACACAAAAGCTGTTGTTGCATGGAATCCTGTAACATGTTCCGATAACTCCGAGATGGATGTTTACGCAAACTGCACTCATCAACCGGCAACAAAATTTGGTTTGGGGAAAACAATGGTCAATTGCACTTGTACAGACAGGGCAGAAAACACAGGTCATTGTTCTTTTGACATAATTGTCAAAGGTAGGCATTTAAGTGGGGAAAATGTACCCTACGAAACTATTATTTTTACTCATCCTTTTTGGTTGTTTCCTCTACCGATTTGGTATGAATATTTTATTTCAAAGGGAGACCCTTTATGAAGACTTGCTGGTAAGTACATTAGTTCCGATTTAAATGATAAAACATTTCCCTAAATTTCAATACTGAAAAAGCTATCAGAACACTGGATCGTAGTAAAGGAATTGTACAATCATTTCCTATTGTACCACATTGATTACAGATGTAACAAAGCCAACAGCACATTGTCCACATCAACAAATTGCAAACGCAAATCACGATGGTAACACAACAGCTATCGTAACATGGGACCTTGGATCTTGTTCAGATAACTCCAAGGAGGACATTCGACTGCTCTGTACTCATCAACCTGGAACAGAGTTCGGCCTCGGGACATCAACAGTTCAATGTAATTGTACTGATGTGTCTGGAAACACCGGTCATTGTTTCTTTCACATAATTGTTAAGGGTAGGTACATAATCTTGAATAATTCTTCTAGTGTTTAATTACTTCTATTTGTTTTCTTTTTATTAGGAACTTCATTCCACCCAACTTAAGTGTAATTGAAAACAGCAATGACTAGACTACATAAAGAGTTTGGTTTGTATCAAAAGTAAAGATGACGTAATGTTAGATTTGTTTTCAAAACTAGCTATCAAGTTGAATTCAATTATAATTTTATTTGTTTTTTATTCAACAGTGAACAGTATCCATTATATTTGAAAATAATGATTGATTTACTGCTCAAACCAAGATTTAATGATAAGTGTCTTTAATTTTTATAGAGAAAAATTTGTGTTAACTCCCTAAAATATTAATAACGTCACATCGATTGCAGATGTAACCAGTCCAACAGCAAATTGCTCAAGCGACCAAATTGTCATGGCAGTGCATGAGGGAAACACGCGGGCTGAAGTAGAATGGGATTTAGCAACGTGTTCCGATAATACCAAGGATGACGTACAATTAAATTGTTCCCATCAACCTGGAGATAAGTTTAGTCTCGGGAATACAATAGTTCAATGTAACTGTACAGATTTTGCAGGAAACATCGGTCAATGTTTCTTTCAGATTACTGTAAAAGGTCAGTACAATATAACAGTAACCAATGTTCTAGTGTAATCGAACTTAATTTTCAACTAAGGTTATAGGCCATAGGTTATAATTGTAAAAACGATAAGCGCATCTTCAGGTCAAGTCAAGTGTCACAACATTTAGCTCCGAGTCACCTCACTAATAATTTTCCTCCTAGTTAAATTAAATCACATGTCATCATTCATGTTGTCAAATTAAAATATAATAAACCTTTGAACCAAACAGCGGTTCCCAAACTAACAGTCTTAACAGGGCGTTCAGGTGGTAAACATTGAATCTGAATTTACATCAGAAAAAGGAGTAGGTTGACACTCCTTTTGGAAGATTAGCAAAATGTGTTATCTCGAAACTTAAGAAGATCCAAGCAACAACCATCAGTTTTAAATGTTATGTAGTTTCTTGGGAGGACCCCAACCCCGTGTCTTGTCCATTTAACTGATGGAGTTTCATTTCTGGCTACCCTTTACCGAGATTTCAGGGATCGCCTTTCTGCATAATAATGTAAGATTTTATTTGAAATGTTTCGTTTGCATGTCAGTATGTTTATGTACTAATCGTGATGTCAGATGCCAGGAACATGCGTTTTACAGTGTTCCATTTGCTAAGGAGGACTCACACCCTATCAACTCTTTACACATTCAACGATTACGAGTTAGGGCGTTGTGATGATTTAGTGATCCCGACTGGGTTTGTAATTCCTCGAATCTGCGCATACGTCACCTTATTTTACATCCTTTACAAGACAAAATGGTTTTGTCTTTCCTGTCTGTCATTATTTACAGAGAGAGCTCTTGAGTTATCATAATTTTGTAGACTTAGGAAGGGTGAGTTTGCTAAACGCCATTCGGTGCAAAGGTTAATATGTCGAAAAAGTTTCGAAGGATGGATGTACACTGAAGAAACGTGACGTGTACTTGAAAGGGATGGGCCTTGCAAGGTTTGCGTTTCAACAGTTGCTCTAATCAGTGTTACACTACTGTTATTCTTTTTCTTAACCGCCCTCTTTCCAAATAACATTTTACTCGCTGCACGAAACAACAATCTCGAACGCATGAAGGCAAGCCTTGCTTTTCACTTTTATAAACATTTATGGAGAAAACTTTATGCAACACTTAGCCGCAAACATTGTTATTCAGTGTCTCCTAGTTCAGTCAGACTCGGGTCCAAGTCACCATCTCGAGTAACAAACTCCGACAAAGGATGGCTACAAAGCACAAGATAATCTTTAGTCGTGGTCTTGTTGGTTTAGAAAACAAACCATTGAAAGTTTTGGAACAACCCATTCAATGTTACTTAAATCATAAATAATATTAATAAACATAATTATATTTTTATCTACATCGATTATAGATGAAACAAGACCATCAGCAAAGTGTCCAGCCGAAAAAAGAGTAAACGCAGATTCCGATGGAAACACAAAAGCTGTTGTGACATGGGATCTTCCATCGTGCTCCGATAACTCCCATCTGGAGCTTCGGATAACCTGTACTCATCAAAGTAGTACAAAATTCAATCTAGGGAACACAACGGTCCAATGTAACTGTACAGATAGTGCAGGAAATACCGATCAATGTGTTTTTCACGTAATTGTCCAGGGTTAGTACATAATAGGCTAAATTTCCTTTTATTATATATTAATCATATCCGCTTTATACTTTAGATTCGATATTTCCTCTTGAAGTTGATTTCTATTCAACTTAATTTGTAACTTAACTATAGGGACAGGATTTTAACAAGTTATTTGTATTTGAATTTTTCCTTTTCATAGGCCATAATTTAAGTAATTTAAGTCTTAAATATACTTGTTTCCTATGAAATTTTTCATACATTCTTTGAATGTGAAAACTTAGATATTCCTTACAATGAGCCTTATTATTTACTCTGACAAAATAATTTTCGATTGCATCCTAAAATCTTGTCTGCCTTGCATCAATTACAGATATCACTAGTCCAACAGTAATCTGCCCAGCCAAACAAACTGTGAACGCAGATCATGATAATAACACAAATGCTGTCGTGAGATGGGATAGTCCTTTTTGTTCCGATAACTACCAGATAGATGTTACGTTAAACTGTACTCATCAATCTGGAACAGAGTTTGACCTCGGGGAAACAACAGTCCAGTGCAAATGTACAGATATGTCAGGAAACTCAGATCAATGTTCTTTTCGCATAATTGTTCTAGGTCAGTGCTTTAGAACTTTTTAATGCTAACCTGTATGCTTGAAAGTTGAACACAACATTTCTAATAAAGTGATTAGCAATCGAAAAAATAATTTAAGATTTATGGAAGCAACAATGTGAAGATTATTAATTTCGTAATTTTTTTTCGAAAAAATGACCGTTCAAGTTGCGTTAATAATAAATGCGCTTCCTTATTACTTGAGTCATGAGTACTTTGTGATATATCCCACTAATTGAATAGTTCACCGCGGGGGTTAGTTTGATCAAGTATTTCTGCAATCACGTCCTATTGTCTTGGTTATCTCATATCGATTACAGATGCAACAAGTCCAACAGCAAACTGCCCAGCCTCACAAATTGTCCACGCAAATCACGATGGTGACACAAAATCTGCTGTGACATGGAACCTTGTGACATGTTCGGATAATTCCCAGAGTGATGTTCAATTGAACTGTAGTCATCAAAATGGAGAAGTGTTCAACATTGGGAAAACTACAGTTGAATGTAACTGTACAGATAGGTCAGGAAGCATAGGTCAATGTTTCTTTGACGTTATCGTTCGAGGTATGCACCATTTAAACCTAAGATTCTTCCAATCGACCATTACTTTCCAGAATTCTTGTTAGGTTGGAAAGTTCGTCTTCTTTAACATGATGAATAGTCAACAGCTACTTTAACTCAATTGATAGGTAGGTTTGCAACAACTTCAAACTTGTCTACATTCGACAGATCCTTTTTTCATGAAAATATATTATATTCACTGCCTTCTTATTAGAATCTTGAATACGATCGGACGAGTGTATGTATCAGTTGAAATGCTTATCCTTCTTTAACATCAAATATAGTTGTGAGTTATTCTGATCAAACAATGTTGTAATTAACTCTAGCCATTATAATTCTCCTACATGGTTACAGATGTAACTCGTCCAAGAGCAAACTGTCCAGCCGAACAAACTGTCAACGCAAACAATGGTAACACAACAGCTGTTGTATCGTGGGATCTTCCATCGTGTTCCGATAACTCCCAGGAGAAAACTACATTGTACTGCACTCGTCAATCTGGAACAACATTCGATCTAGGAAATACAACGGTGCGGTGTTATTGTACAGACATCTCAGGAAACACAGGTCAATGTGAATTTTTCGTCGTTGTCCAAGGTAGGTACACAAATAGTTGATAATTTCCCAACAATTCATTCACTAAATTCTCTCGGATCACAAACGTCTCTTAAATGTGATTGCCAACCGACATAAACTACTAAATTAAGCAAAGGACTTCAGAAACCCCAGGAAAACTGTTTATAACAGCTTCTTTATAAAAGCAAACAGTTTTAGTACTGTAAACATAAATATACTTTTGTCTATTATACTGTTGACATTTTCCCTTTATTTGATAACTACAGCAACTCTCCAAATAATAAAAGGTATCCCCTAAAAAGTTAAAAAACATTGTATCCATCTTTTGTGATTCTGACGTTCCGATATCTACTACAGATGTTACTAGTCCATCTTTAATCTGTCCAGTCAACGTTATTGAAAAAGCAAATTACGATGGTAACACAAAAGCTATTGTGACATGGGCGGTTCCATCTTGTTCCGACAATTACCTATCGGATGTACGACTGGAATGTACGAAACAACCTGGAGCTGAATTTGGCCTCGGAAATACAACAGTACGGTGCACTTGTACAGACATGTCAGAAAACACTGGTCAATGTTTCTTTCACATTGTTGTCATAGGTTAGTACTTGACAGACGTAACATTTTTGTAAAATGCCCTATTCTGGTTATTTGGAAAGTTTGTTTCCTGTTAACTGATTAAATATAAACGCCTTAATAACTGCTCAGTGAAAAATAGGACGAAAAATTACTGCTTTTGGACGATTTTGTATAAACTTTTTCAAAATCATCCGGCCATTAAAAAATTGCCAGGGACAGTTATACATTCCAATATTGCTGCATGAACTATTCCATTATGGAGCAGGAACCATAACAACTTTCAAAGTTTCCTCGTGCTGTAAAAGAAATAACTAAATCCGTCCCTCATCAGATATGGGCAGTAATTTAGGTAAAATTAGGTTATTTAGGTCAAAGAGGAACATACAACCTTTTGCGCAATGAAACTTTCCTTTCTTCTTAACCTTGAATAATATACCAAAAGCAGCAATGTTTCCTCCCAAAATCTTCCAAAAGGAGTAGGATGAAATTGGAAGACGGAAAAAGATCGTCCAGAATCTTCCAAAATCGTCCTTTTTTCACTGGGTGAATAAAGATCTTTCTTGGCAGCAAATCTTAACGTTATCTTTTTATAACACTTTTGTTCTAGGACCACCAACGATTGGTATTAAGATAACCATAAATGCACACCTTTTAATCTATATCGTGAAAACTATCCAGTGAACTTCCCTATTAGAAGTGTTATCTTTTTGAACAACGATTCTTTGGATTAAAGTGATAGAGAAATCCTGTAAAGACTTCATATAGTTTTGAATATCCCTTATCGACTACAGATGTAACAAGTCCAGAAGTTACCTGTCCAGATACACAAACTGCCAACGCAAATCTTGATGGTAACACAAAAGCTGTCGTGTCATGGGATCATGCAACATGTATCGACAACTCCAAGAGTGATGTTCAATTGGAATGTACCCATCAACCAGGTGATAAATTTGGTATCGGAAAAACCACCGTGCGATGTAACTGTACAGACAAATCAGGGATCATGGACAACTGCTTCTTTAACGTTGTTGTCAAAGGTAGGTAGCCCTCAATAAAAGCCTTACTCTCGTTCAACTTTCTGTTATAGTTGCTTTTTATTTAAAATTTGTAAATTCTTCGTTAATTTGATAAGTAGTCGATATTCGTGCGTGATTAAGATAATGGTTAGGAATGAATTTCAATGTGACCGTTTGTGAAAGATACGTTTTTTCAAAGAGAGACAATTAATGTTACCATTTTCAGTAGCGCTGACTTGTTTCGGACATGGAGGAGAGAGAGTAGATGTGGGTCGGAAACTTCACAAAATGTATTTGTGTATGTTTATGCTTATATAAATATACACCTACACGATTATTCGTACACATAGACTATTCGTGTATGTAAACGAATAACAAAATTGTAAACGTAAATGTTGATTTGATGCTGTCAAATAAATTTTCTCACTGGCAGCTTCGAGGAAACACAGATCTTCCTTTTTCTAGTTGCAAATAGCGATGGGTGATTGTGCTTTCACGAGTCAAAAACATCCAACCTTTCACCATGCAGTTTTAAATTCATGATCCGGTTGATTTGAGTGGTTGACAGGGAGGATAAAAGACCGGTTATAACAAAAAGGTTCCAGACAATGACACTAAGAGAGAAATATCGCAACTTTGAACACAATTTATGTTATACAACCTTGTGCAAGGTTACGGGATACGAAAAAGTATAGTACAGACCAATATAGATCCACTTAATATTGTAGTGATTAATTTTGCCTTGAAACTGACACCAGTGACACATTAAATAACATTCTTTGTATATCGAGGTTAATTTTAAATTTTGTGGTAACAAAGGTTATAAGTCTAAAGACGTATGCACATCAAATTGACATGTATTAAAACTGTTAAGGAATATATGTGCATTTAGTGTAGTCTACTAATAAGGCATCACAGATTTCCCATGATGCACTGCTGTGAAATTAATTATTTCTCTGAAACATTCATAATGTTTAAATGAGACATGCTCTTGACCAGCGATTTTCACCAATAAAAAGAAAAAAAAGTTGTTTTATTTTATGGAAGTCTCTTATTTTCTCACTAGAATATTCCTCTAATGCTCCAAAAGCAAAGTTTAGGTCCACGTAACCCTCTGTGTTTTGATTTTGGCATCATATTTACAAACTTTTTTTCCTGCAGTAGTGACCTCTTTGATTCCGATCTTTTTCCAAAACAGGTAAAACTACCATTTGTTTCACATTGCGTCAATGCCTCCGTTTGAAAGTCGATAACTTTTGTAATACCAGCCTTAGGGGTCTTCAACCTAGCCGGGCAAATTTAAGGAATAACAAAACTTTGGAAAGCCATCTGCTGATACTGCATAACATTTTGAAACCTTGAAGCAACTCAGTGAGAATCTCGTCTTCTCTCTTTGAATAGAAGTATCTTACACTATGATTAAGTGATGTGTGTGGGGTTCGAATGGTATACCGCGAGAAGATAGTATGTTTTATTTAGTAGCTATTTAAATTGTCACTTTAATATTCCATTACTTCCAAACGTTTTCCCATTAGTGCTGTTATCGTTAGCAATTCCCACGCAAAGTGCTCTGAAAAATACACGTCCATGTCAACCAGAATCCAGTTGAGTTGCGGAGTAAAGACACGGGCTACAACATATTTAAGTCTCCCCTTGGTGCACTTAAAATGGATTTGCTGTCATTCAGTCGCAATTTTACAACTGTTTTGGTGATATTCCATTTGAAAGATTAAAACATTTAGCGTTTAAAAAGGAGAGACTATACGAAACGGACAAATTTGTGGGGTCGATACAAGCAGTTTTTATGTCATAAATTTTCGATTTTTACACCCTTATCTCATCCCCTATCAGACATATACTGCTGACAATTGCGTGCAAAAAGCGCCTTGTAAATTGCATTGTTAAATGAGTTGTAACAAAAATGGGTTATGAATGCGAGGATTTGAAAAAGTATTTTAACATCCAATAGTCTAAATAAGTAAGAGAAATTCTTCCTGCAGAAACGTTCATCTTTAAAAGGTTCCATAAAAAGATAAAAATGTCATAATTTCTACAATCGAATCTTGTAAATCATTTCACTAGCTTTGGCTAAAAATCTACCAAGCTGTTTCGTATTTAACCGGATCTCCTAAGTTCTGAATCTTACTTACGTAGTCAATTGTTTAAAACAATTCCGACTGCATGGTCAAACTGTTAGAGCATCCGACTTACAGCCGGAAGTCTGGGGTTCGACTCCTAGCCGGGTCATACCGAGTACTTTAAAAATGGAAAAGGCTGCTATTGTGCTCGGTGCTGAGCATAAGCAATGGAGTAGGGATATCAAGCCAGTGAGCCACAATAGAAAAGAGGCCGTGGTCGGCCTGACTTAAATCAATTGGTTAGAAACTGAGCCGTAAAACCTCATTTAACCCAGTAAAGTGAATTAGTTTTAAGGACCTGACTGTAACGTTATATATCATATTTGCAAGTATGCCTTTAAGAGTGTCACAGTAATCACCAGGCATGTATGTAGTTATAGATTCGCTGGAAACGCACCCAACAGTATATTTCAAAAATACAAAAGGAGAAAAAGGGATTTTGTACCCTTCATCCAAAATTCTATGGACCATACCTTACATGCCTACACATAAAAGTTTGCATGAATTGCGGGCTTTGCCAAACTACTAAAGGTTAACTCTGTTTTCTTATTATTCAAATTATGGGACTATGCCCCACCATCCAATTTTAGCAAATATCACTGTGGTTGATCAATTCTTCAAGGAAACAAAAGTACGTCCTGTACCCAACCGAAGTCTAGAAAGAATGTTAAACGTGTGTTTATGGATGTCTTATTAATCACGAAACTTTCTCTCTGACAAGTGTGTGAGCCTAGCACCCTAAAGAGTTATTGTTTAAGACATTTGACTCATTAAAAAGTCAAAACTTCACACCAAATTTACAGGAAATGTTACGGTTTTACCAAATTATCAAATAAATTGCGCCCCTCAACACATTTTTGGGGGGAGAAAGTTGATTCACACTGACAGTATCACCACCAGATTTGGTCTTTGACCACATATTGCGGAGACGACAGCTGTCCGACTCCCAACACTCCCAAATTATAGGGTAACCATGACCCAACCTCCAACCCCAGTCGCCGCCATTGACCACAGTCATACAAACATTTGTTTTATGTTTATGTCTTGAGCACGATCATGATCACGATGTATACCTATTGCAACAGTTTTCTTTCTAAAACAGTTTATGACTTGGGTTATCCCAACCAAGAAATTTTTGTATGCTTTTCCTGAGATCATGATTGTCTTACATCCATCACAGATGTTACCAGTCCAACAGCGAGCTGTCCTTCCACACAAATTTCCAACGCAAATTATGATAGTAACACCAAAGCTATTGTTTCATGGACTCTTCCAACGTGTTCCGATAACTCCCAGACAGACGTTTTATTGGAATGTACTCCAAGACCAGGCACAGAATTCCGTCTTGGAAATACAACAGTCGAGTGTTCCTGTACAGACGGATCAGGAAATAGAGGCCTATGCTCATTTTCTGTCACGGTCAAAGGTGGGTACACTTTAGTCGGATATATCAATGGTAGACCGTCATCTATCATGCTCTTTCGTGTTACTTCGTGACCCACTTCGGAGGGTCGGACTGAAAAAATACAGATACATGTAAAAAGATAAAGTGATTACCCATGCAACTACCACAAGCTATCCATTTGGCCTAAGAAACTAAAAAAAAAGAAATAAAAATAATCCTTAAAACCCGAAATTTGGCGTAACTGAGGTGGACACAACACTTCCATTTTTAAAGCATTTTTTCTCACATAATTACATACTCCTGGGGGCTCTGGGAAGTCTCAGGTGGGAGCTATACAGAGTACATGGGGAATAGGGGCATTGGTACTGATTTGGGTCCCTGGCGATAATTAAGACACATCACTGATGCAATTTAGGGCACAATGAGGCATCCAGGGGTCTGTTTCCCTCCTCTAGTTCTTCCCATTGGCTCAGGCTTTCTCCAGGCCCCCACCGGTACTCACCCTCCCTCTCTTATTCTCGATCCCCCCAAAAAACTTTTGCCACCCACAATTATCCAAAAATGGCAGTAGAAATTACACAACTCTACCACCTAAGTCCACTGATTTCTTCCGTGTTTTGGTAATATTGTAGGGGGTGTGACATTGAGACAGCTGGTGGAAGGGGGAGATAGTCTAAGGAAGTTTGAGAATCATTGATTTAGAAGACAACACCTTTGTAATGTGAATACTAAATTGTGTACTTTTATCCACTAAAATGGTTAGTATAATATATACCGGTACCAGTGCCAGGGGATATGATGACTAATTTTGAAAGAAGGTATAGGCAGATAGATTTCAGAATGCTAAAAGACACACAATATCAGAGATATTCGACAAATCTCCCTCAGTCTGGGGCAAGAAAAAATCACCAGACAAGTGCAGTGCTTATTATCACTTTTAAAGGGGGGGTTCAAGACTCTTCAAAAATTCATTGACGTGTTCGCATGGCTAATGTGCTTTGTTCGAGGTATATAGGATGACAAATCTAGTCCTTAAGCCGTAATTTTGGGGATAAGTAAGGGTGATGTAGGCTAACCCCGATAATTTTGAGAATAAGAGTAACGTAAAGTTACCAAGAAATCATAAACAAGACTTTTTAATTGGTTTAGATAGAGATTAATACCTTGCATGTAGTAGCAAGTTATAGCATGGTGCGCTATTGCTATAGATGTGTTTCGCCCATAGAGATAAGTTTGGGGTCTCATCAGTGGTAGTGATAAATTGGCAATAGCCTAATTGCTGAAATGTCACAAATTATGTCGGGGTTATTCGGATAATAAATCACTCATAATTTTAAATAAGGATGAATCGAGTTTATCGAGATCAGAGTTAGTGTCTGTTTCAGAAACAAATTTTGATAAGTGAGTCGCTTAAATTAGTAAGTAGGCATTAAGCGGGGTTTCGGAAACAAAGTTTTAAGTGTCCGGTGTTCGGTAATAAAATGACAATACCATTTTTAAGTCCACGGTTTTCATGTTGGGTGAATAAAGAAACTTGAAGACTAAAGGTGGTGTGGATTCCTTTGGTTTTGTTGAGAAGTATGGAGCGCGTTCCTCGAAATCAACTTCGGAAACTGTATTAGATAGATAGATGTCTGGACTATTAAGCAGGATAAGATTTTCCTTAAAGGAGTTTTTTTCGTTCAGGTCATGGTGATTATTACAAGGACGTAAATATAGGAAAGTTTCACCTTTAATGAATCCATTGAAGCAAATTTTGGGTGGCTGGAATTGCGTTATAAGTATTGGAATGTTTCGCTTGGTTTCGAATAGGTTCTGGCCCTGTCAAGAAA
>WURT03136075.1:0-11363 GCA_009936505.3 Holothuria glaberrima | reverse complement strand
ATGCTGTATAGCCTGTCTACACTGTGCAACAAACCGAAAACAAGCATGTTTTTGGATTTGTTGCCAGTGGATGTTTTTGAAGTGTTTTGGGAATGTTTTGCAAATGTTGCTCGTGTAGACAGGCCTTTATTCATTATAGTTCTTTGTTCATCCTAGCGTAAATGCACTCTTTGACAGTACTCATATAGTGATCCCTAAGTATACTAGCAAGCCGGTATTCCCCGTAAAATACCTTTTAATACAATATTTTGGGCACAAAAATCACTATTACTTTAATATTTCCCCTGGAAAATATCTCATCCCCATGTAACCGATCTCGCCATCATCAACACCTTGTTTGGCTAAGAGCTTGTTAGGCCCGTAGTCAGACAAGTTACTGAAGGGGGCGAAATGACTTCCAGCGGGGCGAAAATATTTTCAGAGAGCCAAATGTGTAAAAATGTATTAAGTCAATGGCAACTTGAAACTTTCTAGGGGGCGAAATTTTCAAAAGGAGCTTCGCCCCCTTGCCCCCCCCCCTTAGCTACGGGGAAGGAGCTTGTAAGTGAGTTGATTAGAAGACCCATTTTTGCAAGTGATTTCATGAAGTTCCTGTAGAGTGCACATTAACACAGGCGTAGGAAGCTGTTCGAGACTGGGGGATGAACCTTGTTTCGGATCGCCGTCCTAGGGGATGGGTCTGAGAAGAGGGGGTGTCCCCCTCCCATTTGAAATTTTTTTTGATATTTGAGGGTCCTTAGATGCAGTTTGGTGCATCATTTTGGACAAATTTTAAGGTAAATTACTGCAAATTTTTAACGTCACAGAAGAGACAAATAAGGGTTCCCTTTGGAAAAATTTTTGATATTTGAGGGTCCTTAGATGCAATTTGGTGCATCATTTTGGACAAATGTTAGGTAAATTACTGCAAATATTTGACATTTCCTACAGAAGAGACAAATAAGGGTTCCCTTTGGAAAATTTTTGGACATTTGAGGGATCTTATATGCAATTTGGTGCATCATTTTGGACAAATTTTAAGGTTAATTACTGCGAATATTTGACATTTCTTACAGAAGAGATAAATAAGGGTTTTGCGTCCTTGGAAAGTGGGGGGGGGGCTGAAGCATACGTCCGCCCCCACAAATTTCTCTGGGGCCCCCTCTTCCTATGCCCTTGATTAAACTTAAAGTGCAGAGTTATGCCACAGAATTATCGACACTCTAATTGGTTGTTTAGAGATATAAAATCCATTCTCATCAAAGAGTAAGCAATCACTGCCTAAAGCAATCTGTCTTTATCACAGTTGACACATTCAGAGAGTGATGTTACATTAGATTCACTGAGAATAATGTATTTACTCTTTGTAAAAATGTCAGAGACTGAAGTACAAAAAATGCCTGTCATAATTGATCCTACGTATAACATGTCAAAGCATGTTATCATGCCCAAGGAATGACATACTTTATAACAACATTATGTATCATTTACAAAAGCACTTTTCCGTTCTGACATGTAGCTAGGCAGGACAAGGGCGAGGGGAGTCGAGGGAGGGGGGGGGAGTAAATGACGCAAATTTTTGACCACCTCTTGTTCACTTTTTTATTTTTCACGACAAAATACAACATCGTGTAGCCTACAAAAATACGTAGAATCTCTAAGCCAGCCCACCATCCCATAAATCTACCGATTGTTGGCCCGTCAGAAACCCATCCTACCATCTCTTTAATCTACAGGTCTGTTAACCTCACCAGTAAACCAGCCCAACAAATGTTTTTCAACGGAGGTGCCCGTTTTATGTTTATCTGTTGTCAGAAGTGATTGTGGTGAGCATTCATGTCAAAGAGGTTTGCAAAGTAGAATCACTCTTTACCAGGTTTACACTTCCTGAGAAATAAGTTATCTGTAATACCCAAACGTTCCAAGGTCAGAATTCCGGAGACCATGTGACAATGGTGGTCAAACTCTTCAACGGACAAAACTTTGACTGCCACAAGTTCAAATAAAAATATTAATAAGAGCACTTCTCTGTCGAAAAAGTTCTTTCCAGTTCAAAATTGAATGGTAGTTCAACATGTGCGTTTAATTGACATGTACTTTTCTGGACGTGATTAGGACCTTAGCTTTGTCGTTTCTATGTGAATCTGTGGTTATACCTCGACGGTGCACCCGCCGAGAGCCCGTTCCGATCTCTCACACTTGATCATGCTACCAGGTTTCTAAAAACCGTTGGTTTGAAATTCCCGATAGAATTTGGTCTCTATTCTCAGCTTATTATATTCCTCACGCGAAGGCCCAGCACGAGTGATAACCCAGACGCTGAGGAGAATTACTAGGATAGCTAGTATGTAATCGAAGGAGTATTTTCTTTGACGGCTGAAAGTACAGTTGAACCCGTATCTGATGTATAGGTTGAAATTTTAACCTCCTATGTAAATCTGGGGACCAACTTTTAGTATGCAGGCCAAGTTATAGTAGAACACTCTTAATTAAACACTAGGTCTATGTCACGTTCTGATACTGTCTATTTTGCACTCTCCTTTACGCCATTAATTCACAACCCTTTTAAAGTTGATAGTCATTATAAAACCTGGGGGTAAAAATGACACAAATATTTCTGGTCTTACAGATAACAGAAGTGCCAGGGGATTGGATAATTTCTGTGGTTCACTTTTTAAGTCTTGCTAATGTTTATATAATTAGTTTTAAAGTTTTTATTACTTTTCCTAACTTTTTTATTTAGTCATTCATTCATGCATGCGCACCGATCGTTGTGGAAAAAAAAACCCTGCCGGACAAACTTTTCTAACTTATCCCCATATACTGTACATGCCAACCTCTTGTATTGTCTATTGTATTTTTAGGGTGAATTAATTCAAAACAAAACCAAATAAAATAGATCAAGTTATTATTAAGTTAACGTCAAATCAAATCGTCTCAAGCGATCGGTTCACATGCATCAACATTTTAATGTATTATATCGTTTTCGTAATTGATACCGTTTTTACAGTGTATTTTTTTTACCTTTGATGTTGGCGGTCTTCTTTTTGGTATGGTAATACCGGTTTGTACGATAACCGTCATTGTCGTAACAATTATCGATATCGCGTTTAACGAGACTAGAACAACGGCATTGGTATTTCCATGGTGTTTTCACAATTGCCTTTATGGTCATTTAAAATTTATAAAAGATAAGATAGCATCCGTCGATATTTTTTCGACATACTTATGCCAGGGAGTTGCAACTCCCTGCTTATACATTTATCTTTTCAACTGATACTCAAAAATATTTAAAACAAATGGTAAGGAAAAGGAAATTGTAAAAAATGAGCGTGATAAAGCTGGTTTTAAAAAAGATTCTGTCCGTTCTACCTTTCAGTAAATCTCATAAAAAGTACCTACTTTTGCATTGTTGCGAGCATTTAAGTTTTATGTATAAAGTTTATACCGTAGGATCTTCTTACAGCTCCAACCAGCCAGGGCTGACAAAATTCAGTATGCAGTCTGTTTATTCAGG
Source organism: Holothuria glaberrima (assembly GCA_009936505.3). NCBI lineage: Eukaryota > Metazoa > Echinodermata > Holothuroidea > Aspidochirotida > Holothuriidae > Holothuria > Holothuria glaberrima. Next base: position 7,867 of record WURT03136075.1, on the reverse strand, counting down.
TAGAGTAGAACTACTAAGTGTCATTTTTCGAAGAAATTCTTCTGGTCATTCTCAATTTGTTACATGAATAATATTTTGTCCCTTATTCCCACATAGCTCATAGCTAAATCATTGTTTGGTAAAAAAATGCATCACTTCAAAGAAAAAAAAATAACTTAAATTTTGCTACCTCTGGAAAATTCAACGCTTCTGTTGTGTACAGTCTAGAATTACTTTGCTTTATCACGCAAGAATGTCACAGCCATGGACATTTTCAATGCCAAAGTGGGAAAATTTGCAGAAAAACATCTTAAGTATTAATAATTTTCATTTTTAATTGAATACAGACTCCACCAGTAGATAAATACAACGAAATTTAAACACATATCAATTATATTTCCGTTTCTCTAGATATATTATTATTATTAGTGTTTTTCGTGGCCTTCTTTTCCAAACTGGCATTAAGATACCCTATTTGGCTTTATTTTGGCATGAAAGTGAGAATTAAGAGTTGTCAACACTCTTCAAAACACGAAATGTGATGCAATCATTTTAAAGTTTATAGTTACCAATTTTCTTACTACTGAAGTGGTTGGGGGTTAGTTTAAGACTCGTTTTGTGGGAGGGGGTGAGTATTACGTGGGAGGGGCAGGTCAATCTGCTACTTTGCACTTTAGTACTTGCCTATATATACTTTTCACTGTTCTTTTTACTTGTATAACTCAACCGTATTTCGAACACTGTATTACGTTTGTCACCAAAGCTTACATGGTATTAAATTTCTTCCAACAGGTATGGACATTGTTTAATGTGCAATGTTAATATCTGAAATAGAGTATTTCTGTTACATGATTCGTAATGAAATTAACGAACAAACACAACTATACCAAACAATAAAAAAGCAAAGATTAGACCAACACTTCGGTTGATATCTGGAATTAATCTGTAGCATCACCCCCAGACATATTTGTACAACCCCTGCCATCTCTACTCACTACCGGGGACTACTCTTCGATTGACCTACATTCAAACAATACCTTCACTTTGATTAGTTAGTGACAACCTGAGCAGATCAGTGAAATGTTATGTAGTGTAGCCCATTGCATTGACAAGTCATATTACACTTAGTCATTTTGCACCAGTGTTAAATGTACACATAGTAGTTAACATACATGTTGTATAGTTTAAGGTCAATGCAGATTATTGTGGCTTTGTCCTTTGTCGGGAAGGTGTACTATGATAAGTATGTTTAGGAAGGGCTAGAAGAAAACGCAGTTGAGAGATGTTTAATTGTCTACAAAGAGATAATGTGCCCTTTAAATTCCAGAGCACGATAGCAGAAGGAAAAGGGATGTGCATTTCCCTGTATTATTTTCTATTGAAGTAAATGGCGTAAGTATGCTGTGAACCCCCCTACCCCTCCCCTCCATAGAGGTTTCGTTCAGACAAATACTTAGACATAAATTAACTTTAATATTTGCAATATGCTGCACCAAAAAGCATTTCAGCATCCATAATTATTCAAAAAAATTCTCAATTTACTGACACCACCCCACCTTAGATACCACCCCCACCTCAGAACAGAGTTCATATTCATAAATTTATTCAAATGTTTCAAATGTTACTTTGAGTTCCGTTTGAATAGTGAAACGACCATTCTCTTCCGGTTATACAACCTGGTTTCTGGCCTGGAACACCAACCAAACAGCTCAGATTTTTATATTTATGATTGTCAAATCTATTTTACTTTCAACTGTTTCGGTTCTTAAAAAACAAAAACAAAAAAAAAAACAAAAAAAAACAAAAAAAAAAAAAGAAATAGATTAAATTGAAACTGCGTTACAGCTTGCTGACTTACATTTCATGCTGCAAAACCACAACGCATCATCATTTCCTGTTAAAAAGTTATCCTAGAAACTTTTTCACTTTGCACTTGTCCTTTTTTCAATTTTTCGAACTGTTTTTAAGACATCTTATCTCCTTCTGTTAAAACTATAAAACACGGTATATTTCATCAAAACATGTTATTCTTTTTCTCAACGACCACCTCAACAAAAACTACATTTTTGTAGTCTGAAGAAAACTCGGACAACGACTCTATACGATGGTCTACAAACCGAATCATTTTCAAACAATTATTTCTTTAAACATCCTACGCGAATAATTAAAGGAACAAATTTCCTGCTAGCCTAATCTGGATTTTAGCTTACACTAGCAAATGACTCAAAGCCAGTCGGCATCTTTTGATCTGGTCCACTTTTCATAATATAATAGCATATTTAAATATCTTTTGGTGTGCCTCGCCAAAGATTTGTCTGTGCGAGTAGGCCGTGACTTTTTTTACCTTGACGTATTTGTATTGCGAGCTGCGATCTTGATGTAGGACTCGTAAACATGAGATAAAGAGTCGTTTAAAGCCCCGTAATGTGTTCCGCAAACCGGGTCGTTTCCCTCGAGACTGTTTACTGTTTTATCGTGATGAGTTCAACAGGTTCTAGCACCGGACGTGTGTATTCTTCGTCACTGTAACTTCTTTGGCAAAATCTCTGGTCAAATTTGCTATACTGCAAATACAAAGCCCATGTATACATGCATACGTTAGTCACTACTAAATTGTGACTGCGAGTGCGAGTACCAATTCCTCACTTTAAGGTACAAGTAAACATTTTTATTGAACTTTGTTATCTTTATATTATAAATAGTCGGGTGCCTAGCCAAGGAGCTGTTAAAGGTTCAAACTACATTACCCAACTGCGAAAAAATATGCCCCAAATTACTTGTTCCTAGAGAAACATTCCCATATGACTCCCTGTCCCCTCCGGACCAGCAGGCCTTTTTAGGAAGAAATTGCCTCGGATGACCCCTAGACCCAACGCCAATAGAAAGAGTTTTGCGATCTTTTGTCACTAGCTGGGTTTGTATGGTCTGCCCCAAGTCACCTCCACCCCATTCAAATTCCGGCTACACGGCTGAAAAGCTATATTTTTTAAATTGTTAAAAATTAGAGATGATCCGGTGTAGGGAGTGCAATGCCAAATACTTAAAAATCTTAGCAAAGTAAACTGTAACAGGAAGGTAGAAAAGGAATGTACTGAGTGTATAAGATTTAGATCAAGGTTTAACAAGTAGATACTTTTGAAAGGAGAGATGATAATATTACTGTTTTAGTACTAACCTCAAAAGCCTAGAGAAGAGAGCGGGGCATCTGGCGGCTTGGCGTCCACCGATAAAGACCTTGGAAGTAATACATGGAGCAGTTCCGAGATACCCCAGGTTTTGAAACTTTTGAGTCAGGTGTGACACAAACATTTGCCTGAAGGAGGAGGGGGGACTCCCGACCGGGATGGCATCAATTCGAATCTCTTACAAAAAGAGCTACGGTTGAAATATTTTGGGCGCAAAGGAACGCCGAAATTAGGGGCTTTTGAAGAAAATTTGAAAAAGTATGGGTCATTGAAGAAAAAAGGTAAAATTTCGGATTTAAAAATGGTAGAATCTGCTTTTTTATGGAAAAATTCAAGTAGACCGTAGGGATAAATGGTCACCCGTCCAAAATTACAAACTTTATCGTACTCATTACGACTCCTAACTTGAAACTGGGATATTTTCCCTACCAGAAGGACAGCATTCCCTGCCAGGGGCATGGTCCCCTTCCCACTTGGTGAACATTTTAAATTGACATAGTTATGCAATTTCTTGACAAATTGAAATTGAACCATTGATATTGCTGTACTCTCAAAATTGCCTTATATTTTTTTCTTCCAAATATTTGTAACTGAAACACGTACATGTAGTACGCAGTGTTCGACACATTTGCTGAAATCCATATTCATTTATTAAAATTGGTTTTTTTTTATTTTACAACCGTAGTTTCCAGTGCTGTAGTCCAGTCTCCACCTTACGAGTCCGAGTCCGAGACCGAGTCCGAGTCGGAAGCTTCGAGTCCGAGTCCCCATATGGATAAAGTGTACACTAATAAGAGGAATTATTTACAAATGATCAATTTTACCACTGACATTTACACAAGTTTGTTGTGTGTTATGATATAAGCCCTGAATCTGAATGGCAGTGCGCGATTGTTCCTCTTTCATTGGTCATGTGGTGTTACTGTGTGTATGCCGAACATGGTACTGCTTTTGTTTCCTTTCTTCGTACTGATGGAAAGGCAGAAATTGACGAATAGGTCTGTCGGGAAAATCGGCGTAGGCGGGATAGCTGTGGCTGGGGTAGGGTGGTTGTCATTTCTAAACGCTCGACCTTTTAATATATTTTTTTCGTAAATTGTTGCAAACTGTCAAACTTTTCTTGCGTTTACTGCTCTGTTCTTTAAATTTGATAAGGAATATATCGACGCCTTTTTTTGTTAATGTTCCGGACCCAACCAGCCCTGCACCCTCAGATGTACCTTTGGTACTCTATACGTGAGAGCGCCTTCCTTTCGAATGTGTCTCATTTCTGCAAACGTCTACCCTCGTAAAGGTGACTAACACCGAACGCGTGTGAATTGAAGAGGGTCCATTTGGGATACATATTTGCCAACAAAACATTTTGTGCCGACAACCTGACAGTATATCAGATATCAGTTTTCAGGTTTTGCAAGTCAACGGCGTGTGCTAGAAGTAAGGTTTCTGGCTACAATCTGGTTTAATTGAAGTCTGTTGTAGATTGACCCGTATGGACTAGCTGCAGCACTTTGAACTCTCTGGCTTCAAACCCACCTTTGAATTTCAGCTCCAACATACCATCACCAATCGCTCTGTAACATCAGAGAGGGCGCCAGGATTTGCCCGACGGGGGGAGAGACTCCCCTACGTGGGGCAGCGACTCGAAGCCCAGACAGCCCCGATGCCGTCGGGAGTTGGTGAGAGGGGTGGAAGAAAACGTGTACTAGACCACGCCATTGAGGGGCATATATTGCACAAAGTTTTTATGAACCGCGACGATTTAATGTTTTTCCAGGAATCTAAACTGTGAATTTGCAAAGCGCACTAAGCGCGCGAAATTTGTTTGGTTAAGCCTACACTTAAAAGAATGTATACCTATTTAAAGCTCATATAGGTCAATTTTCTAGGCAGTTGGGTCCTATTGGGCATAACCTACATTGTACATCCCTCGTCGAGTCACTGGCCGTACCGCACGACAGACACAAGAGAACATTAACTCGGTTTAGCGAAACGACATGAAATTCCCAACATTTACATAAATGCATGTATTCTACTTATTAAGTTACTTGAAAAGGTGCAAAGAGTTTGTACTATATTTAGCTCTAAGTAATGGAACTGGTTTGGGAGAGTGGGCAAACGTACCGAAAATTTTGGGTTTTATCGCAGAAATGTGACCCTTTCGAAAGCCAAAATAAGAAAACAGACCATAGACGGCGGCAGAATTTTTCCGACAGGGGAGCGGGCCATGCCAACTACCCCAAATTCCGACAGTCCTTATGTCCAGGGGGTGGTAAGAAAGGGATATGAAAGAGACTAACTATCCCATGACATTGCATGGCATATTTTGAGTAATATCACTTAATTAATACTTTAAGAGCCGAGTTGTGCACTGATAGTGCTCTTTTGAATATGAAACGTGAAATTTCACAGGGCGCGAAGCGCGCGAAAATTCTTGGCAAGCTTACACAAAAACATATGTTATTAAGAACAAAAAGAAAAAGAGGGAAAACTATAGGGATTGTAAACCGCATGGGGATAACATACATTGTATCGAAACAGGAGCGGACTGACAATGAACTGGGCCCCCGGGCAAAATGGGTATGGCGCCCTCTTCCTTCCCATCCTGAGTCAACTTTCCCTCACCGACACTACTTATAATGGCCACAACCTATCCCACATAGGTTATGTATCTAAAAGAAGTCGAATTTTCCGAGCTTCAGATTATTTCCTATTTTCCCCGATTTGTTATTTCCCTGGATTTCCGAATTTTCCGATTTTCATTAAAAATTTCCGAATGACAGTGTGGGCCCCCTATCTGTGTGGGCACTTGGGCATAGTCCGGTTGCCCGACTGCTCAGTCCGCCCCTGTATCGAAACCACCTGGACTGCTCGATGAAATAGCCAAACTTTGTTTCGTGAGTCGCTCATCAGCTGACTGTACCGCATGACACACACATCAGAGAACAGCAACTAAGCTTTGCGATATGGGATGAAATTTACCACCTCTGCATAAAGTGTGTACTCTGCCTACATGTTACTTGGTAAGGTGGACAGGATTTTTTTATCTAGCTATGTGGAATGTAACTGTTGAGGAAACTGGATTGACTCTACGGCGCTGGTAGCGCGCAGAAAATTTCAGGTTTTTATTAAAGAAAATTGTCCTCTTGAGAGAAAAAAACAGGTAAACCGTCTGGGTCGGGGACTGCATACTTTATCGTATCGTTTAAGACTCCCCGACGAAACTGTAAAAGTTCCCCGACGGGGAGGGGGGCAGAAATCTCCAAGGCGAGCATGGCCCCCTGCCCCCACCTGCGTGCAAACCATGCCATAACCAAATAATTCCCTCACCTACCCACCGACTCATATGCTCTCTACGGTCAAATCGACGGGCCATATAGTTTGACGTATGTAATCCAATGGTGATGAAGGGAGCTAGGCAGGCCAGTTGAAATGAACTTACGAAATCTTAGGAGACCAAATGCCCTTTGATAGAAACATAGAAAGGCCGAATATTGTTTTCTTTCCTCTAGCTCATTTGCGTCTTTTTATGTGAAGTGTGCATTTCTAAATAATGATATTTCACAATAAAGAATACGCCGTATTGAGATACAACTTTTGAAGCCTGGTAACTTGACACTCAAGGCGATCTCAGGAGGCTCTTTTGGCAAAAATATTCTTGTTACGCTGTACAAGCTCACAGATAGTGGTGACGCTCCACTCAGACAAAGTTCCGCCAAACCGTGCACCTTTTCCCCAGCCATACACATTTCAAAAAAGATTTGGCCACTAAATCTGACATCAATTTATTTGTTACCCGCTCTGTCAGGCCAGGATTGGGCCTAATGGATCATCAGTTGAGTGCGCATTCAATGTCATGACAGATAGCTTAGATAACTGTTTAGGTTTATGTCAACTATTTTATAAATACCCTCAGAGCTTCTAAGGCTACACCCTTTTTATTCCATTCGGTGCTGCTCTGAAACTGGACCTTTTGACGTAACGGACCCATAGACACCACATATTCAGGTGGAACGCTAACCATTCTAACTGAGACCTCGAGGCTAAAGCATAGATTCGTCTGGCTGTGGCCCTTTAAGCTCCTGTTCCACCAGTGAAAATAATTAACGACCCCATGTACGTTTTAGGGCCTTTAAGAATACCATATATACTTTACAGCGCTTATTGCAAAGACATACCGTGTGGAGCGCAATGTGACGACGGATTAATTGCATAAAAGGGATTCCCAAATTCTGCCGGTCTCGAGCCCGGTCTCGGGAAATTAAGCGGGGAGTCACGAGTCCAGGCTGTACGAGGCCTAGTCCGAGTCCGAGTCCTTGCCTTCCGAGTCCGAGTCACGAGTCTGAGCCCTTAAAATCATGACCCGAGACCGGTCTCGAGTACTACAGCACTAAGTTTCCCTAACCAAAGTTAAGTACGTCACCCGTACCAACGCCAAACGCCTCATTGGCTCGTGAACACCTGTGTGTGGACGACTAGATATTAGACAAAATCTTTTTTCGCCCAGCAAATGGCAATTACATACCTGCACTCAACATTCGACTGAGTGGATTAGCCCGATTCTCACACTCAAACAAATAAATAAATAAATAAATAAATAAATAACAAACAAACAAACAAACAAACTACCTAACTAACTAACTAACTAGCTAACTAACTAACTAACTAACTAACTAACTAACTAACTAACTAACTAACTAACTAAC
>WURT03136053.1:0-11364 GCA_009936505.3 Holothuria glaberrima | reverse complement strand
GGTTCCATTCCCTCCTGAATCTCAACCATTTTCTGCGAAAATACTGTCAAGTCACGACAATTGCATACTAGAGTATGATAATGGTGAGAGTAGTCGCATTTCCGTTTCATTGAGCAAAGGGGAAGTGATACACTTAAATTCTTCAAATGTACTGAGCATGAATTCATCGGAGGGAATCCTCGTAGCGCAATTTGCAAAAGGTAAACAGGGGTTTGCTAACTTTGGTAATCCGTCAATGATTGTCACTCCCCCTTACGGTGATGCTAGGAGGAATGAGTTTATTTTTCCTGTCTTCAATTTGTCTGAAAGCAATGGTGATGAAGGGAGTTACATCACAATCTGGCTGCCTCCAGCATCCAGAGTTTTAATTGATAATAAAAATGTCTCTTCGGATGAGATAGGTGAGGGTATCAATGGTTACAGAATTGTGCGGACAAAATTATCGTCCGGTGGTTTTCATATAATACATAGCAGCAAAAACATCACTGCAGTCGTCTACGGCATTGGGCGTCATAAATATTATTCTTACTCTTTATATTGAAAAGATTCATACATCATTTCAAAGATACTGAGCGCATACCTTCTCAGGCATAATTTTAGCTACCCTTATATCCTAGCTAAATACTGCAGTCTTACGAAATATTTTTTTTATTTCATTGTTGACTTGGTGGATCATAGATGGTTATTTCATCGGCGCTCACGTGACCTTACTGTTATGGGCACACAAATCAAGAAAAAGAAAACAGCACCGTCCGAAAAAGTCCCATACTTGCGCAGTGTTGAAAATAAAATGAACCATTACGTTGAGTCACATTAAGTGCTGAGGTTACGGCATGACAAATATTAAGGGAGAAACGACATTTCACTGGAGCAGAGCTACCTGCATGACACAGGGATAATGACACCTACAATTTAATCCCTCTTAAATCTAATTTTTTTTTACTGAACCAGACACTTTACATACAGCGAAACACATTTTTTCAAATATTTCGCAGAAATGAGAGAGGTTTGGGAGACGTCCTCACCTCACAAAGCTACATAACATCTGTGTATCTCTTCCAGTTCCTGCTTTGAGTGTCAATACTTCCGATATTATGATTGTAAAATGTAAATCAATTTATTTGGTTCTTATCGCGAAATTATGTTAAACGAGTCTAACCCAGGGTTTTACTTAGAAAGAGATGCTACTCTAAAACTTTCTTTGAACCAAAATGGTTATCTACAATAAATGTTTTGTAATTTACTTCAATGTTCGTGACCGTGTGGTGTGCAATGCATTCTATCACCAAACTGGGTAGGTTGGGCAAGACATAGAAATCTCCCAGCAATATCACGAAAACATTTAAAATGATAAAGGAAAGCGAAGTAAAATAAGAACATTGTTTTGAAGGGTGATGTTTTTCGGCGCTCACCTATCGTGTTACATGTCGTTGATCTCTCTTCCACCATCTTGAGAAAAAGGTTGAATGGATTTGTCGTTCTTGAGTATCATGTAATCACTATAAGCTTAGGAAGTGAGGAAGAGGAGGGGGCTCGTGAGCTAGACCATCCAAAAAAATGATTGAGAGGGCTAATAAGCCTTAACGTCCCAAAAATTTGAGGATAAAAGTGTCATTACATACAAATATATAGCTTGGAAGATGTAAATTGGAAATAAATGACGTTATCGTATTTTATGTTTTTATTTATGAAAGGGACTAAATGAGTTAGTTCCCAAAATTTATGATTTTTCCCCATCTGTTGGCTTTTTACTCTTATCTTGATATTAAATGATTAATCTAAAAGATTCTGCCCATCTGACTCACAACTGAAATGGCAATTACAGGGTAATTAATGATTTAATTCATTTATTACAAATTCATGACCAGACACTTTTTACCATTGGGTATTAATCATATGCAACCACTGTCAACAAAAAGAATTTTTGCTCCTCACCCGAAGTGTCAAACCGAAGTGTCAAACCAAGCAGTGTATAAGCGGTAGGGTTGCAATACCAACGCCAAAAAATCACAAGATCCACTTAATGATGGAAACTTCTACACGTTTTATCAATTCAAAGCATTCCAAAGAAAGCACCATTTTACTTAAAACACATTACGTATTCAAAAATCTCTTAAAGGGAGGTAAGTATCACCCTTGCGTCCCAGCCAACACACCAGATTGGGTCCCAACTGGGGCCAAATTGGGCTACCGATTGGGGCCAAATCAGTGTTGTCAGGTTTTCTTCATTAGGCCCCAATTAGGCTTACTTAGCCTTACTGGGCCCCAACGTAGCCCACATGAGTTTACCACATTTTCCTCATCTCTCTCATGAGCCCAATTGAGCCCCAGTCGGAGCCCAAGTAAATACCAACGTCAGCCCAAGCTTCCCAAGTAAAACCCAATTGGGGCCTAACTGGGCTTGTTTGCTGGCGTTAGTCCCTCAAGACAGTATGAAATTCCACATTGTTGGTCCGCAGCCTTCACGGTTCATATTTTGTACTATGTCAATAGATAATTTGTAAAAGATACAAAAAGAAGATGTCAGAAACATATGTCATACACGAGACGGATCAAGCTGTGCTTCTTTTCATAGAAAATTAAGTATATTACCTACAATGTTCGATCTTTACAAATACCAGTTTGGCGTTTTCTTCTTCAAATCTCGTGATCATATTTTTCCTTACTAAGGGTAGACGACCATGAAGAGATTTGCCTTACCATCTGATAATTGCTTACAATCAAAACACTCATAAAATCTGCCGCTATTATGTACAAAATTGTCCTACTCTCAGTTTAGAGGCACTGGCGTGCAATTCTGGAATTCTTGGCTCCAGATACCAAAGCCTCCTAAAGTATCCACATATTTTAATAAAAGTTTTAATATTTGCTGTTAAACAGCAATTGAATTGAATTGCCAATCCTGATTCTATTCTCACATGTGTCATTCTATACTCTTTCATCTGTCTATTACGTTTCGTACCTTAAGAGATGAACAAGACTCAAGAATTTTTGCTCATTTCTGGTTCCTCTCGGTCCATTATTATTTCCATTATAACCTGTTTATTATTATACTAAGATGCCATGAATTGTATGTTATGTCTTTGCATTGTTAAAAAATGTTAGCGTATTTATAACCTTGCAATTGTTTGTAGCAAAATAAGATTTAAACTTCCATAGTGGCGCTAAGATTGGCTATGTCTTTGAATGCTAACTCCCCATTAAGTAAAAATCATCCCTATGAAACTTTCGGTTCCATGAATGTATTTAGTAGGAGCCCCGTTGAAGTCCTTCTGCATGAGTGCTGAATACTTACTTTTTTTTAAACAAAAATGAGTACAAAGTTAAATAAAAAAAGGTGGCAGCAGGAGTGGCACCAGGATTTACCAGACAGGGACGGAGGACAAGGGCTACTTTCATCAATGAAGACTTACGTCTTGAAAGACTTTCTCATTTAAAAGTTTTCAGGTTGGAACGACCCATGGGGGAAGAAGATTAGAACAAGCTAAATTAAATCGAAATAAGTCCTAAAAGAAGCTGTTTTTAACAAAATATTACATTACTGAGCTCATAAAGTGTAACCACCCTGCAATTTTTGGGTAAGATAACCAATAATGGTCATATATCCGTCAAACTACTGGCCAACTGTGATTTTGGGTTCTCAACAGGGGAAATTGACCTTGTAAGCTGGGGTCACTTGACAACTGGCGATCTTTGGATCTTTAAGCCTACAATGGAATGAATTTTTGAACAACTGCTCTTCTCGTAATTGGTAGTCATAAAATCTAAGACTGAGTCTACAGTTACATCCTTGTAATATGGAGAATCTCCTAATCTCAATCTGATGCTTCTGTTGTGTAATTTGTGCTTAGTTTGGGTAGTTTAAATATTTTAAACAGACGTTTTGAATTTTGAAAGCATTTATTGAAATAAATCGAAATCATGAGCTCACAGAAAGTAACACAGCAGGAAAGGATTCACTTTTTATGTAAAGATATTCTCGCCAATAAACTAAAATTTTAAAATCCAATAATGGGCTTTGTGGAGAAACTACCTTTTGCTATTTTGTGTTATTTCCTGGTAGATATAAACCATTATTTACTTCACACAAACACGGAGTTGACATAAATTGTGAAAAAGTAGAACTACCTAGGGTTTAACTTTTTAAAAATATTAATGATATATCTTGAATTATACTTTATTGTCTTACGTGTTATTATATGGAATAGTATTAATGTTAATTCCACTGATAATTTACTTTGATAAAATATATCTCAATTTTTGCTATCATAATCTTTGTGGATAACGTGTAAATAAATTACAAAATTTTCAAGGTTATTTGTTTTATGGCCAATAATCGGAAAGGTACCTGCTGCTTGACATGGGGGAAGCGGAGGGGCTTGCCCAAACCCGGTCTGGAAAGGTCTGAAAATGTCTACCTATTTAAAGGTCATACGCTAGTTATCAGGGATCGAATATTTGATATAACAATCATGCACGAATGGTAAATACGCACGTAACCTCGAGCACAATGACTTATTGCATTGCATCTAGAAATTGTTGACACAAACCAAGCAAAATGCATGAAGTGTATTTCTTAGGGCATGGAAAAATCAGGTGCATTGAATTGAAATTTTACCACACAAAGTGCTATAAGGAAGATAATTAACACTTCCCTTTACACGCTTAAAGATTTCATTGTACATAATGATAATAAAACAAGATAATTCTACATCATGTTATCATACTTTGTTTATCTTCATGTGATAAATAGAGACAATTATTTAGCTTTCATTGTCATGATTATGTTGTTTAATGAATAATAGATGTTTATATGTTTTGATATCATTGCATTTTTCGGAGTATTAGTCCTTTTTTACTACAAAGAAGTAAATGTTGCTACAGTGTAAAACGTCCCCCTCCCAAAAAATTTTTTTTAACAACTCATCTTTAATTGTGTTACCATAAGCGTACGTAAAGACACCCCATGGAGGAAAGGTAGAAAGAAGCTGGTTGCCCAAAAATTTTCGTTGTTTAAAATTCTCAAGCCATAAACTTTGCCTTGTTAAAAATATGATTTTTAATTCAGGGGGCTACTTCCGGCTGACTCCCTTAATTCTCCTTTGTTTTTATTGTTATGTGTGATAAATACAAATTATTATCACTTGTTTCTGTAATCATATTTATGACATTACCGGTAGATATGTTTGTGTTAAAATTACCGTTGAATGTGTCTAAAGGTTATAGTTGTGGAATTTAATACTTTTCATGTGTAAAATATTTGTCACTGCGATTTCTTTCTTTCATCTTCGTAGCAAGCAAGTCAATTGTCAATTTCGAAAATACTGTAAATAATCTACTATAATAACAGACTTGTATTTTTATCATTACACTCTAAAAAGCGTGTTTAGGAATTAAACACATTTTTGCCCCCACTTTGGAAACATGCTTCTATCCTAAACACTCATGTTTAATTCCTAAACACTGTGTGTTTAATTCCTAAACATCATGTGTTTAATTCCTGAACATGTTCAGACTTTAAACGTGTTTACAAAGTGGGGGCAAAAAAGTGTTTAGAAAAGTGTTTAATTCATAAACACTGTTTTTACAGTGTAGGTGAACTTACAAGAACGTTACCAATATCAACTGCTTGGCAAACTTACCCCTATCGAGGATTAACTCTAAAAACGTCCGGTTCAAATTGAACGGAAAACGGATCAAATGGGCACTTAACCAAAACAACCGAAAATATTTGGTTAGTTTCGGTTCAGAACTAACCATTTTTGTTCAAATTGAGCCATATCTAGTCAAATATTTGACGAGATTTCGGTTCAGTGCCCATTTGAACGGATTCGATTCAAATCTGAACCGCACGTTTTTTAGAGTGTACCCTGCATAACAATGTATCCGCTCGTCTGCCCGAAAAAAATCACTTTTTGATAGTCATGCTCTTACAACAATTACGTGGTTCAACTGTGCGACGGAGGATGAAATTTCGGACCTCCAAGGCAAAATGACTCCAAATGTAGAAGACTGGGACATATTTTCAATAAAATCGAAAGTTGAACTAGAAGTGCTAGAAGCACTAGGAAGGATACCATATTCTCCATGAAACTCACATGTTCCACACTATGCGCTTAGTTTGGGGGAGTTTAAAAATGTTTTAAGTAAAAACTTGTTATCTACCGATTACGGAAAAGCAAATCATACCTCCGTCAAAAACGACAGATTTCGAATTTAGTGTCTAAGTAGCAGCAAACCTGCCAATACAAGCATGTAAAAGTCCAAATTCGGATTCGATTAAGAACATAACTTCCATATCCGCGTTTAAAAACCAATAACTCTGTTTTGTTATGGAATATGTAAGTCACTTCTGCAATGTTACTACATGGTTGACTTTAATCTTTTAACAGTTAAAATCGCTTTCGGAATATAGATATGAAGCAAATTATAAAGTCAAAAAGGATCTTGTATTGTATATCATGATAATGTTGCTTTATTTGTAATTTGCCTTTTTCAATGTTGACTTTACGGATGTCGTATTATGTATTTTATGTATTATATATACTTTTAATATAAACCATCATTACCATTAAACGTATCGGATGATAAACATTTATGGACCATAAATAAATAAACCTGTCCCTTAGTTTCCTTTATCTATCGATTCATGACCAAGTAGATTGTCGAAGAGTTTGTGACAAAGGGGCGAGGCTCGTCCAGAAAGGTATAAAAAACGCAGTGTTATCAAGTTATTCAAACAAAGTATTCAGTAACCATACATTCGATGCACATCATAACAGTCATCATGAAGGAATTAAAAGTATATAAACAAGCAATATGACAAATAATTGGTAGTTGGTCCAACTAAACGCAAATGTAGCAAACATATTTCTTGTGCCACGGATGAAACACTTATGCACAGAATATTGCATAAAGGGTTTAATATCAACTCAGAGAATGATATGATATACTTTCATACTTTCAAAGCAATACTATATGACAGCAAGCGGGAATTTCACATCGTGTAATTATGTTTGTTAGTGTTTCAGTTGGTTTCTTCTTCTTCTTCTTCTTCTTCTTCTTCTTGTTTCGGATAGCCGTCCTGGAGGAGGAGTCTTAGAGGAGGGGTGTCTCACTCCCCTTTAGGAATTAGGGGATATTTGAACGTCATTAGATGCAATATGGTCCATCATTTTGGACAAATTATAAGGTAAATTATTGTAAAGTTTTTGACATCTCCTAGCCCTTTGGGAAATATTTGGATATTTGAGGGTCCCTAGATGCAACTTAGTGCAACATTTTGGACAAATTGTAAGATAATTACTGCAAATTTTTTACATTTCTCACAGAAAAGACAAACAAGGGGTTTTCGTCCTTGGGTAGTGGGGGCTAAAGTATACTTCTTCCGCCCCCACAAATTTCTCTGGGGCGCCACGGGGCTTCCCCCAGCCCCCTCCCCGCTTCCTACGCCCTTGCTTCAAAATGGCGTTCACTACTTAAATGGAATTTACCACAAAAATGCTGAAAATGAGGAACCATGAACCAACGGGAGGCTTTGTAACTTACTGTATTTTGCCACATTACCGTGTTCACCAAATATCATTTGAACATAGACGGTGGATCACGTGGCAAAAAGTGTCCCTTTATAATTGCCTTGGTATTCATATAAATGTTTGTCTACCGCCAGTTGAAGTGGCTGAGTCAATAAGGAGAGACCTGAGTTTGCGTATGGTACGGTATGTCGTGTAAATACCTGAAGCGCAGGCAAGTAAAGTTCTTTCCAAATACAGTAGCATTGTGTTACTCTGCCCGAGAATTTTTATACTTGAAGGATCGATTGGCTCGCTGCTCCCTGGGGGGGGGGGTGTTGCTATGTATGCCGGAGGTTAGGCGGGCAATATGTAGGCCGCAGTAAGCCCCAGCGTATGACGGGACCGGTTTGTGGTTTGGTGTTAATTTTTTCTTAACCGTTAAAGTGTAATTACACTATTATTTTTAATTAAACTATTTTGGGAATATAAAGGAGATAATAAATTCAAAATCCCGAGGCCTATTAGAAATAACAAGAATTAAATCAGTCCTTTCGAATTCAGCAAGACTTTTAAGAAGAACAAGAATGAAGAATAGAGTCATTGCCATACTTAACATACATTGTTACTTACAGATTGCTGTACAAATGGTTCGGTGCCCAGTATGAGGTACGGAAAATTATACTGGGTCTACTGACCGAAAGGGGTCACAGGGATTCAGGACCCAAATTTTGAAGCAATATGCATGTAGGAACCTTACTTTCGACGTTTGAAAACACTTTAAATAGAACTTTCTCAAATCTTAGATTTGAATTAATCCTGTGTTGCCAAGCCATCGCCGATTATTCGTTCTCTAAATTTATCATCATTAAAAGCCTAAAGAAGAAGTTCGATATATAGAAAATTATTTATTCAAGTTAACAGTCAAAGAATTAAAGAAAAACTATCAAGAGATCAAAATTAAAGCACGATTTACTCGTGAAATAAAGATTTTGTGTGGGTGCTTGTGTGCGGTCTTGTGGTCAGCAAATTGTGACAAAGTATGAAGTATAAGAAAGTTCATATTTGTGAAAAACAGATAAAGGGGCTTGTTTTCATTATGGAGTGAGCTATCCCATTTCCACCAGCAGATAGTCTCCGTCGTCGGCCATCTTGCTAAACAATTGGTGCTTGTGTTGCTTCTTCGCCGTGTGCTGCAGTCATCTGGTCATGTCAGCCTAGATTGCAATAAGCTCGGGCATATTTCGAAGATGGCCTGTGGCGGAGGTTCCATATAGCCCTCGGAGGAGAGATCGCCCCCAATTGAGTTTTAGTGGCGCCCTTTCTAGATTTCTACCTTGCTGTTACTCTTTTGTTACTCGCAACATTGTTTTCCATTAAGATGTGTTAATTTGTTACTTTAGAACTAGTTCATAAGATGTTCACATAACGGCGACTATTGGCATTTTATGGTGGAAATGGTGCATTTGGAGCCAAACATTTTCTAAATGATCAGTCCAGATTGTGGTGGTTCTGCCCTCAGACAAATACTTCTGGACAGAGTCTTTGTTGAACCCAACGGAAACAGGAAATCTTGAATGTGAGTATAGAAAAAAGTGGAATAGAGTTGGGTGGGAATAATAGAGTTGGGTGGGAATAGCTCGAGAGTAGTGGAAGCCGATTCATGGACAGTCTTGTCTTTTCTCTAATTATCTATCTGGTTCATTCTGAATTGCAACAGGACCATCATTACTGGCTGGCCTTTGGCCAGAATGGCAGAGTAAAAAGACCCATTGCAAAGGAGGGAGCTGCTATTTGGACAGTATGAGCTCTCTGTGTAGAGTCAACTGACACTGTATGATGATTTACAATGCCAAGAAAGCTCCTTCAGTGATTTAATCTTGATTTTAGATTTTAGGAAATCACATATAACAGTGTTCAGCCTAACCTAAAAATTTCCTAGGGGAGTACTCTAGAAGTCCTGACCGCTTTGCACAATAAATGGTCATAATTAGTAATCAGCCTCATCAAGCACTGTTCACGTAGAAGTAGTACCTCCGCGGTAATAATTA
Organism: Holothuria glaberrima; assembly: GCA_009936505.3. Lineage (NCBI taxonomy): Eukaryota > Metazoa > Echinodermata > Holothuroidea > Aspidochirotida > Holothuriidae > Holothuria > Holothuria glaberrima. The sequence goes on along the minus strand of WURT03136053.1, from coordinate 1,802 downwards.
TCACACTTCACAACGAAAAAAGATTGCAGGAAGCAGTGTTTATTTTGGTAACAGGGCCGTAGCGAGCGGGGATGTGGATTGTCACAGACCCCCAATATTTGGTCGCCGTCGACAAATTTTCGGTTTGTCGGCAAAAAGGGGAGAAGGGAAGGAAAAGAGGAGAGGTAGAAAAGAAGATGGAAGAAGGGAAAGGAAAGGGGAAGGAAGGTAGTGAAAGGGAAGACGAAGAATAAAAAAAAGAAAGAGAGAACGGGAACGCGCGGCCAGTCTGCTATTGGCTTGTTCGATTTTCGGCTCTTCATCTAACTGGCCCATTCGAGTTGAAGGCCCCGTCGGCAAATTCACCATGCATGTGACGGCCGTGCCAACGACTGTCGGTGTAATTGGGTGAGTGACCGAGTCCGTCGGCAACTCGGGGAAAGAAAAGGAATTTAAGGCTTCCGAATAGGCGCGCTATTCCGCCGTCATAAGACCAGTGTTTTAGCCAGCCCTGTTTGTGCGACAATTTCGCATTAGCGGCGACAAATGTCGAACAAAAAAATCTGACAAGCAAATTCTAAGCGGGCGTAAATTTTGATAGAATCAGCCCCACCAGAAAAATTCCCAGTTCCTTGATGCCAGCATATCATATTTGTCTGCTTTAATTGCGACAGGAATTCCTTATTCACAAACCTTTATTTTAACCTCTGAGCCCCACTCACCTACTTTCATCTCGAAGTTCAGAAAGTAGACTGATTCCGTCCATTACGTCCGCGGCGCAATATTTTTGTGTAGTAAAATATTTACACCAAGATTTTTTGGTTCCTCATTAGGGCAGAAATACACTCAAATATTGCACCATTTGCGATCAAGGCACCTTTCAAATTCCAAAAATTTTCCTTCCCCTTAGACCCCTCCCCAGGCCGGCGATCACACGACATACTGCATTTCCCCCTTAAAAGAAATCCTGGGCACGCAAATGGAACGCATACTGGTGTTTGAAGCATATTTTGAACGCTAGTGTTAAGATTCTGGACACTTTCCATTTTTGAACGCCAGACGCCTATTTGAACATTTACCGAATTGGAACGCCTGACGAGTCTAGTGCTCAAATGCTGAACGCATAAGTGTCCAAATTCTGAACTTCAGGTTAAGCTCCTAGAGTATAGTGACCTGACGGGAGGAATTGCCTTACACATTAAAATTATTACGAACCTTTTCATTGATTAATGTATCATGAACCAAAATATTCCTATCCTGGGACTTAATTTTTTACCCAGAAATATGCTAAAGCCTCAGAGCTTCCTCGCCCCCTGAACCCCCACTTGGGCTTTGCCCCTAGACCCCACCAGGGGCCCTAAGGCGGGCCCTTGGACCCCACCCGCTAAAGCTCGCGCTTCTCGCTCGTTTTACGCCTCACCAGATGTGTCGGCAAAATATGATCTCTACACCCCCAAAGATTACACCTTCGCTACGCCCCTGTTTGGTATCGTACTTACCTTGGTGGCAAATGTCCAGAATTTGCATCGGAGAGTTTATTTTCCATAATTGTTCTGGGGACCAGCAACCTGGATTTTTAATTTTCTTTTGCTCTTGCCGGCCTTAGCTTTACCATCACACAAGGTCCTGACTCCGCGCATGATACATAAATATTCATCGAAGGAATTGTAACCTTCATATTATGGTATGTGAAAGAAGGTGATTGAAAAGGTAATATATGAATGCCAACTTGCATTAGTTAACAGGAAATTGCCTATATATTCTCCGTTTTCCACGTCCTTCCTGAAGAAAACAAATATCTACACAGTTATGATAACTTTTAT
>WURT03136042.1:0-11364 GCA_009936505.3 Holothuria glaberrima | reverse complement strand
TGCACAAGACCTGCTCTGTGCACATCTTGTGTTAACAAACACATTCAAACATAAATAAATTGCTCTGAAGAAATACATTGGCTAAACAGGCAATTCAAGGGATATCAAAACAGACAGTATACTGTACAGTTACAGTACAATCTGTTTTATTCGTACACGCTCAAGAGTATCTGAGCCAAATGGTCAGTAACTTAGTTCTCTTTTTATAACTAACTAACCATGGTACTCAGAGTTACCCTTCTTGAGATATCGAGTTTACAAGCAGGGGGTCACACACATACATACACACATCACCATCGCATAGATTCCTTGCTTGCCTTCGGCAAGGAATCAAAAAGGGTATTACAAATGCATTTTAAATTTCTGGAAGTCAATAATTGGAACATCTCTATCAAGGAAGGCATTAGGATTTAAAAGGTAACTTCATCCTTCTCTCTCCATATATTATTTCATGCATTTTGAATTGTGTATGTTAGAACATCAATTACTACTACTAAATTTTATCCGTTAAGTGACCACTGCACCTTTGCACAAGCTGTCAACAGATGCAAGTGACCTATCATTTGAAAGCTCAAAAGTATGCCTTTAGAAGAATTTTCCAACTTGTGTACCATAGCCGGTAAAACTTTGAGCTGAGAGAGCGTCTGTAATCCGAAAATAGGGTAGCTGTTGCATTTTGAACTCTCTATTAAGCATGCAATTTTTGTAGATCCGAAATTAAACACATCCAACATCGTCTACAGCGAGTCTTCAAAATATTCAAAGACTAATTTTGTAAGTCAACCTTTACGGCGGAGGAATGCTCTTACATTGGTGGTGCGTTGGCAGGCCTATCCCCTATTACAAAGCTTCTGAAATTTATATTTTGGTGTTTTGTGTACACCAGTGACGTCGCAAAGGGGGCACGTGGCCCTCAAACGTTGGCTTTGACCAGTGTGCCCCAATGAGGTTTTGGATATTTCAAAATGATGCACGAACACACCGTTTATATATCAATTTATCTTTTTTGTAGGGAGTCATCCACCTTTTTGAGCCAGTCGTGGCTTTCTGGATGACTTCCTTTCACATCATATTGTAATATGTAATGTGATGAAACAAATAAATGAAATGAAATTTGGCCACAAGGAGTCAGCCATTGGGAATTTATCAATGATGGGGCTAAAAGTGCGCGAAATGACCTCAAAACCTACATTTGTGCGGTGCACTTCGATCGCATCGATCTTCGTGAAATTTGTAAAGCACTATTTTCCAGGTGTATTCCGGAGTTATCGTTTGAACAGTTTTTGACAATGATGAGACCACCTCTGCTGTAGGTCATCACCATTTTATACAGTTCGCACTTCGATTATCTGTAAGTCCAATTTCATGTTCAAAAGCTGTTTAGACTGCAATTTTTGGTGCCTTTTGTAACGCACATCCAATAAAAATACGCTCCAAAGGCTAATGTCCGTTCATTTTAAATACGGGTACCTTAAAAATTTGCAAGAGATCAAAGCTTTTTGCTCTCCTGAATTCTCGCCGAGGAGGAGCCAAGCACCTAACCAGACATGATAAAATGGTGACCCTTCCATAAAGGTTATAGGCACTTGCACGAAATTTCCATTAATACTTAGTACCAGAATTAGGCTGCACGCATTTTCGCAGGAATTTGCCCTGATAATTTTCCTTGACCAGAAAAAATACATAAATTTTATCTTGAAAATATAGTACCAGTGCCCTAACACGTGTCTTTTAGATCGCGGAAAGTGACACTTCCGGTATCCTTGTATGGTTGCAAACAAAGATGTAATTGAGTACATATGGCAAATATTGTGGGAGCTTAACATACCATTAGTACCCCCCCCCCGTAGTTTCTTTTGGGAGGGGGAGAGGGAGGGGCAACGACTTGAAAAGAAGGATACGAGTTGATCACACCTGTGTCCACTCTTTTTACCTATACAATAACCGAACATTGTTGTTAGTAAAAGCACAGTCAAATATTAAGCAGCGTCAACCTTACAGAACCACATGCAGTACAATTTTAAAATTTAGATTGTGTTCTACACCGCTATCTGTTTAGGTAGTAGTAAGGAATAGGAAGCCTGTGCTGCTATTCAACGATTTATAACATCCACAAAAATAACCGTAAATTTATATTCTCAAATCTAGTGGTGTAGCTACGGGGGGCAGAGGGGGCGGTCCCCTCCCCTCGGCTCGAAAATTGAAAAAATTGGGAAATTTTCAAACATCCGAAACATAACTAAACATAACATTTCCGAAAAAGGGTAAAAATTTCCGAAAAATATAGCAAAATGTAGTGAAATATATCAAAATTTTCTTTGCCTCGCTGCACTTGGCATCTAATAAACGTTACATTTAGGAAATGATAAAAATGTAATAAAATATATCAATTTTTTTCTTAGCCTCGCAACGCTCGGCATCTAACAGAACTTATATATGGCAAAATATAGCAAAATGTAATGAAATATATCAAATTTTTCTTTGCTTCGCTGCGCTCGGTATCTGATAAAGCTTATATTTAGGAAATTATAGCAAAATGTAGTAAAATATATGAATTTTGTCTTAGCCTCGCTACGCTCGACATGTATGAATTTATATATGGCAAAATATAGCAAAATGTAGTGAAATATATCAAATTTTTCTTTGCCTCGCTTACGCTCGGCATCTAATGAAACTTTATGCTTCATAGAATTAATTATTTCTATAAGTCATTATATGGTTATTATTCATAAATATCGTTTTCTTTCCCTTCTCATTGAAGGTAATGTGTGAATACAATTTTTAAGATTTTGGTTACTGTATTAGTCCTAAATAATTTATACTATGACCTGCACTTTACGGATCACAATAAATTGTCAAGAATTCCTTGATACTAGTCTTGACAAATATCTTCAATTATTGACATGGAAAACGCTTCAAAGATAATTATCTTCCCGACATAAAAGATAAGAAAAAACATTAAGTTAATACAACACAATTGGGTAAATAAATGGATTTGGAGGCCTCAGTTCAAATAGAAGTACAAAAATTCGCGCCTCGCTTCGCTCGGCGATTATTACATACTTGTACGTCCCTACAAAGCCCTACTGGTAAAATGAGCTTAGGGCCTACATTCACAATTGTATGTGTAGTACGTATTATATAAATGCATATCCATATATATAATACTGTGTAGGTGTAATATGCTTTGGGAAATGTAATCCATTGCACCCGAGTTGTAGTACAGAAGAAAAATTCGAAAATTTTTAGGTCTTGCACCTCCTGGAAAGAAATCCTAGCTACGCCACTGCTTAAATCCGCCTGTTTTTATCAGCATAGGACCAAAGATTATTCCACATTTTCCATTGCAATCTTTGCCGTCATTTTCGACACTTTGTCGATTTGTTTAACTGATATTTTTCGTTTTATAAAACTTAAACAAGAGTATCTTTGCAGAAGAATCCGTTAACGGTTAATGCAGTATACAATATTTGATCCCATGCCAATACATACCACTTAGGGGCCGAAGTTTGTTTAGACAAGAGTTTAACATGATGTCCATTCGTACAACTCACAAATAAACTGATCCAGGAAGATTGTCACCAGTCTGAAATGCCAACTCTTCTGATTGATTATTGCAGCGGTTGGTATTTATGAATTTGTAACACTCTTTCACTATTGCCCGTGTTCTGCATTTTTTTTTTAAACTCGATGATTCCCGTGGAATGGAGCAACGCTGCATCAAGCAGTGAGGAGATATCACCTCACTGCATCTGTAAGTTTAGCCAGTGAAGGTTGATGTAGTTTCTAGCATAGGGAAATCACATGAATAGTTGGGAGGGGTCAACTGGTAGGCTAGCACAATTAAACTGTTTGTATGTGAAGCAGAAGTCAATCTCATTAGCCAAACTTCCAACCTTACACTCTAAAAACTTGTTTAGCGATTGAACACTTATTCTGCCCCACTTTGTAAACACGTTGAAATTATAAACGTGTCTGGTGATTAAATACTAAATGTTTAGCAATTAGACACGTGTGTTTACCATATAAACATGTTTACAAAGGTGGGGCAAGAAAGTGTTGAGAAAAGGGTTTAATTCCTAAACACCGTTTTCTGAGTGTACATCTTATTCATTTGCTGAGAAATAAAATGTTAAAATGTATTCACTTGATTTGAAACAAGTTGATTGCTCAATACTTTGCGATGTCCTTGTTGTAAAACTACCTGTTTTTGTATCCTTTTGAAAAATGTTAATATTATCTTGAAAAAGTTCCTTTTTTTTCTGGCATAGCGCAATGTGTCGAGGGGGCTTGAATTGCAGAACTATTCTAAAAAAGTGTAACTCAAGTAGTACAAGAGTAATGTCACAAATAATTGCACGCTCAACCATTTTCATTGAATGAGTAACTTTAACATTTGATCTCTAAGGACTGGAATGTCCTATAAAGATGGGCGTTTGACACATAAGTTTCAAATTTCAAGCTTTGTAACACAATTTTGTTCAAATTTTTTGACTGGAGGAAGTTCAGGTACCCTTGTATCGAAAAACGTTCTCAGTAACACTGGTTACCACTTCAGCGGCCCACAGAGGACATAACGAACAATGCATTGCATAACCAACGTCGTTTTTTGCATATTTTCAAATTATCGTTGATAACCCTATGCCACCATTACAAATAGGGGTAGGTATAATAGTAGGCCGACCATCATTCGCAATGAAAAAATAAGTTTACGACGAAGGGATCGAAACTGAATGCTTGATCATGGAATCTTCGTGAAGCTTGTCTGAGAGATGGGGGCATCCTTTGTTCGTATTTACTCCCCACCTCAATACAGGTATACTTACATTTTAAAAGTACTCTTATAATTCGGTACTTTGACATTACCAGGAAACTTCTTTCAATTCTGCCTTTTTTTTTTTTACTTGCTGCAAGGACTCTGGAAAAGTGTTCAATCAACAACAGCAAAAATAAATTGAAAAACAAAATATTGTTTTAAAATTCTTCTTACGTTTTCAAAAAGCAAAATATAACAGTAAAGTGAAAACCCCATCCAAAACTGATAGTACTGCAAAGGTAAAATACTTCCTTAAAACTGTATAAACATCTCACCACATTCATTACAAAACATATTTTAAACAACGTTTAGTTATGATTGATTGGTCTAAAATACTCTAACCTGAACTGACCACACTGTAATCATTCATAAATTTACTGAGGAAAGATAAAGACAGACTAGAAAGCCAAAAATCTAATTGTTAAAAGTTTGATTACAAAGACAACTAAAGTTAAGCTATAAAAAAAAAAAAAAAAAAAAAAAAAACTACTTTGCGGTTATCTGAACATATGGAAGAATTAAAATAACTATCTTGAAGGTTAAAATACTTATTCCATGAATAAATTAGAGTTGATTGACACGTTTACAGCACTGTGCTACAAAAAACGTTTCATTTGTAACCTGGTCAACTTACGAGACTACAAAAGAGAAAAAGAAATTTATAAAAAGAGCAATTCTTGTGAATTATTCACTACAATAGCAACTTCAATAATTTCATGAACATTCTTTTATCATTTTGTATACTGCGTGGAAATGATTAGATCAAGGAACATCCATTCATAAATTAATTATAATTAGATGAGAGAATGAGGTGAAGAGAGAGAGGAGACTTTTGTAACTGTTCTATTGATTTAACTTCATCTGTGTCAATGACAAATGGAGGTCTTTGTAAAAGGTGCAACCCTTTTAAGACTTTAACAGCTTAATATACTGCTATGATTTGAATTGACGGCCGACCCATTTTGTAAGCCATTAATGTTTTTCTCGGTTTATAAGACCTAAAAGTATTCACTGCTTTTCATTTTTTCCCAACTTGACCTAGACCAGGGCATCAAGCTATTAAAGCAATAAAGGAACTTTTTTCCCTACTTCAGATGGGCTACTGACTCTCAATTAATACTATATACATGTACTGCTTAGCCTCCCTTTTCTCCCAGGATGTCCTCTAAGTGCCACCCCCTTTGTTCCTTGCACCCTTAGATAAATATGTCCTCTAAGCCACACCCCCTTTGTTCCTTGCACCATTAAATAAGATCCAATTTATTTTCATGAAAGAGTTTATAAAAGAATACTCCATTGTATCACAAGTTTTTAAAATAATATTTGAATGATAAACCCTTTTCAGAGGTTAATGTAACTAGTTTAATGATTTTGTTATCAGTTTTGTCCAGCAAATGTTACAAAAAAAAGTAATAATTTGGGAAAACATTCCTCTATCCATTTTAAACAATGCTCTTAGAGAAATGACAATTTTCCATGTTTTAAAAGATAAAATTCCATACTCCTTTATATTTCTGATGGTATGTTTTCTGCAGTTTGACACTTTCTCAAGAGACACTTTCCCATCTTCCATTTCTCTTTCTTTCTTTAAGAACCTATCATAAAAGAATACAAAAGTCTTTGAACAAATTTTATTTAGAGCACTATCTCTTCATTTGCAATAATAATTTCCCTCTTGATTTCTATTTTTTCTTCTTTTTCTTTTATGTGAAAAAGTCATTTCCATAGTTTTCGGTGTTTTCAATTTTCTTCCTCATTTTCATTTGTTTTTCTGAATCACCAAAAGCTTGTTACTCTCAGAGTAATTGTGATCCAGTATTAAAGCTCTACAGTATACTAAAGATCTGTAGTATCCCAACTATTTAACAACATTAAACATAAATACATGAACAATGATTTAATGTTTAACACATTATGGTCACCATTTTACAATAGATGTGTAACATATTTCAAGACAGCTTCTGAGAATGCCACAAAACAATTATGATAGATGGGATTCTCCAACAGAGAGTCTGAAAATAGGACCTAGAACAACACACATGTCAAGTCCTGTAATGTAAATGTATTTTACATCTTTATATACTTATAGCTAAAAAAAAAGTTTAAGTACAACACCAAAAGTCATGACAATTTGAACCCTTCACTATCGCTGAACTACCAATACAATTACATACAACGAAGGTTATATTAGCCATGATGCTTTTTTTTTTGTCCTTCTTTCTACCACCTCCAGCCATCCGTTACTGAGAATCCTGCATTCTGATTGGTTAAACACTGACCTATTATTCCACAATACACGGTCAGCAATTGTAAAAGCTGATAAAAATGAAAGTTTTTTTTACAGATTTTCGGTGGTAGAATAGGAATAAACCACATTTGTCGGACTATTATTGTCTCATAAACCATCTCGACTCCAAATTTAGCAAAGTAACGGACTCAGCTTCACCTCATCCGTTATTTTGCCATTTGGAGTCTCGACGGTTTATTCACCAATAATAGTCCGCCAAATGTGATTTATTCCTTAAATATTCAGTATTTAATCCTTGTTTCCCCTTTTTTTCTCTCCCTTAGTGCCTGAAAAATCTATGCCCACTAAAAGCCATATGGTCTGGTACTTTATGGGCACTTGTTTTCAACTCCTGAATGATATTGCTGACATTACTCCTTATAAAGTGACATGGTACTTTCACCTGTACAAGTTGCATAAAAGGCATTCAATAGTACTGAACTAAAGTTCCACTTGGACAGGTGAAATGCTGTGATTTCTTCTGGCCTGAAAGTGGGAGAGGGGATACTGGGGAACTTAACTTGGTTTTCACCATTCCAACAACCATTTTACCCCATATGCAACAATTAGAGTTTCTTGATGTCAATCATACACATTATCCCCTACGACTCAGCTACATAGAAGGATACTACCAAGGGATGTGGAAGTTATTGAATAAACCATCTTCAATACTTACAAAAGTCCTGATGTTATTCCATACAATAAATTTATAACATGCATCATCTGAATTCATGTAACTATACAGCACATTATCGGTTATGTAGAATTTTAAAAACTGTAAAAAAGAAAAAAAAAACAGTTGCAGTAGCTAGTACTTTCAGCTCAAGAATGCAAAGATCTTAGGTGCAAAAAGCAATACAAGCAGCCAATTCTTTCCCCGATCAAGCAAGCTCAGTACTTCTAAACTCTACAGTTGACCTCCCACACATAACTTCTCTTGCTAACTGACATGGTTGGTCTTGATATGGAAGAGAATGGATGTGTGTTGATTCTCACTGGAGCGAGTCCTTTACAAAGAGTGTTCAAGTCATATTCTGTAATCAATCCAAAAAGTTCAACTGCTTTAAGTGATTTGAGTTGTTTCAGATGGTCCATCCTGCATTAAGTAAAGGTGAAAGGTATAAATTACTGAAGGGATGCTGATACTCTGACAACTGAGAGTTTTTGAGTAGGACATTTTACTGATAGAACCATTATCAGACAGTAGACCATGGATTTCCAGCCTTTTTCATTGACCTAACCCCAGAGTATACATGACCTTTGACAGGCGTGGATCCAGGATTTTGAGAAAGGGGGGGCGCACACACACACACACAGGGGTGGCGCCAGGATTTGCTCGACAGGGATTTTCGAGGACCTTTTTTTTTTTGTTTGGCTTTTTTGCAAAATCGTTGGTAGAAAATTGTTGGGCATCGAAAAAAGGGCGGCGTGCGCTGGGTGCGCCCCCCCTGGATCCGCGCCTATTTGATGTGCAGTGCTGTTGAAGGGGTGGTTTTGGTAATGGTTCCAGGAAATCGCAGCCAACCTCCCTCCATGTAAAATCACTCTTCCAAGATGCAAAGAAGCCAGCCACTAAACCAAAAATTGACCATTTTTCACAACAGCCTAACTCAACTTGGCAGCTACTGGAATATATGAAGCAGGGGGCTTGTTTACAGGGTGAATGGCTGAGGGTAGTGCTTGCATGGGGTTTTAAAACAAATCCCAAAACATGTTCTACAGGAAATAGTAATATACCAACCACTTGTAATTATGGGCATGTGTGGAGTATTATCTAATGCCGTATAACTTCAGTTAATTTTGCAAACATTATTCATTACATTGAAATCCTTCTAAACCAAAGATCTCCTGTCATTTTTTACTATTGCTATTCATTCAAAGCGATGAGTGGGTGGCAACTGCCAAGTGCTCCATGAGGCCCTCCCTTGATCAGTAGCTTTTAAACAGCATTGCCACAATTTTATTGTTACTTGGTGCATGACTGGTATCTCTGCAATACCTGAAATAAATTATCACATAAGAGTTTTTTTTTTTTACAGAAAACGATGATCGTATCCACCCCACCCCACTTAGTTAAAAGATAAATACATAACACCATTTTCAGAGTTTCCTGAGCTGTAAGTCACCTTGTTAAATGAAACTGTTGTTTAACATGTCACAGAAAAATAGGAAACAGCAGGCAACACACTATTCACAAAAATAATTTTCACATTGCCACTAATTTAAATTTGTTGGTAATGGGATGGAATCATCCCAACAAACGATTTGTGGAAGAATATGACAAGGTTGCACTATCTTTTCCAACGAAATGGTGAGTATTTGGCAAAAATGTCAGGATTCCTTAAAAGATAAGGCCCACCCCAGGGGTATGCACCCCCAGAATGAAACCCATATGCAGTACACCATCCACTGCATGGTGATTTCATTATCCTAGTTGTAAATTCTTGAATCAAAATATAATAATATTGAAAAAAATGTGGTAATCTTTTATTTACACTTAAAAGAGAGCCCATTCTTCAATACTTACTTAACAAATCTGGTAGGCCATGAATAGTGTGGTGAACACCACTGTTGAGGATGGAGGAAAGATGGTGTGGTACATACACCAGCAAGGAGCACTAAGCAGTTTTAGTAACATGTGAACAGCATGCATTGTAAGCACTCAGGGCTACTGATGTAGATAACACCCATAGTATTAGAAAGACGACTCCGATGATGATAGTACCAGTTTTGTCTTTGATTTAATTTATGTTTGTTATGTGTAGACTGCATACATTACCTGTATTAGGCCATCAGTTTGCCTCATTTCAGAGTCATGATGGCCTCCATAAAGCTTTAAAATACCCATGGAGCTTCTACAGTGTACTCTATCTAGCATCTACAGTGCTATCTATATCACTGGGCTGTGTAGGTTTTATTGGAATTGGGGAATTGCATGTACAAAGTACGATTGCTTCCACTTTTACAATTTTCCCCAAATAAAGGTTTTCCTGGCCAAACACGTTAAAATTACCAGTTTTCCCAGCCAGGAGTTTCTTTTACCAAATTCCCACATTTTTTGTGGCAGAGTGGGAATCCTGTGTATTAATGGCCATTAAGTTCAACAAGATTAAAAAAATATTTCCTTCCAATTTTAATTGCTGCATGTACAAAGATTAAGATCCTATGAAATGCTTGAAGTTAAGCATTTTGATAGTTTGTTATAAACTTGTGTTTGGTCCTATTAGGTGTGGACAAGTGGGAGCTGGTGCACCAACTCAAGAACTTTATATGATGCACTGAAGCAAGAAGTTGCAAAATTGTTTGGGAAACCAGGGTTCAAATTTGCTACCCAATGAAAACATTATTACTTTATGCAAACAGGCAAAAAAAAAAAAGAAAAAACCTGAGTGTTTCTAGGTCTAATTTCCACATGAACATCACAAAAGCAGCACTCTGTACTGAAATACTGTTGATACAACTTACAGTGACAAAGGATTTGGAATTCTGTAACAGCGGCTAAGTGCTAAGTGTTGAAGATTTTTAATTGATTCCAGATAAACAAAGATGTTCCCGGTCAATGCACACCCATCACTGAGATCTAGCTCAACGAGATTTGGACATCTTGCTGCAAGACATTCAACATCTGACAAAGAAAGTGATGGATAAGGAAATAATGACCTTGTAAAACATAGCTTACCAACTCATCTGGTCTTCTAAGATACGGCTCACATAATCACTTTTACAGAGCTGCCAACCTTGCATAATGAAAAAAAGGAACACCACCTCACGGCGCTCGGAGCAATACATGGTTGTCTGAGGCAGAGGTTAATTAACACAAACCTTCGGGAGGGACCAAACACCAGGGGACCCCATCCCCACCCCTGTAGCATTCTTTCATTCAAGGGGTTCCAAAAATAATTTTCTGTAATGCATTATAAGAGCAAAAAAAAAAAAAAAACGTGATCCTAGGCCTAGCCTACAGGGCCCCTATACATTAAACAGTGCTTTTCAAAATTGAGTCCATTTCTCCCAACTGTCAAGTCTAGGGCCTGCATCTTTTAATTTAACTATGACACAGATTCTGTTAGGCTATAGCCTAGCCTATGCTAGCTTATGCAGTACAGGCTGTACAGGCTATACAATTTTCAACCACCCCACCCCTTGTCGAGTGGAAAGCTGTATATTAAAAGGCATTATATAATGTAATATGAACAATCCTAGGCCTAACTGTTATCTGTTAGGCCAAGGCTAGGGCTGGCAACACTAAGTTACTAGCCTA
>WURT03136020.1:0-11365 GCA_009936505.3 Holothuria glaberrima | reverse complement strand
GTCTGAGTACGAGTACTTGACTTCAAATTCTCTGAGTACAAGTACGAGTACAGAGACATGAGTGCGAGTACGAGTACAGAAAACTGTACTCGAGTACGAGTACGTACTCGAGTAGTACAAGTCTGGGTATAGTACCTCTATATGATTTTAGTATTTTTGCTTTATTTTTTCTAGCTTTTATAAACTATTATAAGAATCTAATTGATAAATAAGAGGTACTTCCAAGAACCAACAGCCACTGAAAGTCTGTCTCTATTACAACGACTTCGAAGCGAGGGACCGAAAAGTAGTATCACAGAAATGAATATACCGGCTGATTATATTAATGATTTCTGGTCGTTGCATCTGATGAACATGTCGTCATAAATTAACAAAGAAAAAGACTTATTATGGGCCTGCAAATCATCTATGAATCGGGAAATATTAGAATCCTACCTCTAAGGTCGTAACGGAGGTGGTAATTCCATGATTTTAGTATTTTTTTTTTGTAGTTTTGAACAAGAATCATTTAAATGAATAAAAGGTACTTTCAAGAACCAACAGCCACTAAACGTTTATCTCCATGGCAACGACTACGAAGCGAGGGACCGAAAGTAGTATCACAGAAATGAGTCTGATTATATTAATGATTTCTTGTACTTGCATCTGATGAAAATATCGTAATGATACTAACAAAAAAAAAAGACTTATTATTGGCCTGCAAATTATCTATTAGTCAGGAAAATATTAATATCCTACAGACTTAGGCGTTGGTTTATCATGCAATACAATAATGTACGTGAGATGACATCCACACAATGGACTTGGACGTTATACATGAATTGTATTATACACAAAGCTACTTGAATAAACGTAAAAAAAACATTTTTAAGCATGATAATGAAACCTAGATGGGTTATTGAAGACATTGTCTGGGCATTTGTTACCTGGATTAATACAAATGGTAAAATCAACTAATGTGAACAAAGTAACGTTGCACTCATGTATTATTATCACGATAGACAAAGAAATTCATAACAGAAGTTTGTTGGAAAGCAATAAAATTGAAAACAAAAGTGCAAACTCATATCCATTTTCACCTCTTATAAATAATTATTTAGTGCTGCGGTTTAAAGAAAATTGTCAATAATAAAAAGAATCTTATTCAGATTTCCAGGATTTCGTTAAAGTACTACAGGTGACGGTTTTTTTTTTTTCAAAATAGACCGCGCAATGGGCCTACAAACGCCCTTAGGAGGGGAGGTTTAAGCTAGCTGTTCAGAATTGGTCACTGAGTTGGGCATATACACAGCTACCGATGGGTAAGTGACGGGCTAATTACGCTTTTGGGTGCAGGAACTGACTGGGTGGGGGTGGGTCAAAGCTTTTGCAAATTTCGTACATTTTCCTTCTTAACGTTTTGCACAAACTATAATACCTTCGAGTTGAAGCAGAGAAACAAAATATTCCGAAGACCAGCGGCTTTCATTCTTATGAAGGAAATTATGATAGGGTGCACTGGTAGATTACTATTCCTTCTGTGGCTCCTAGCCACGAGGAAGAAGGCAGGGGAGGATATAATTTGAGACTAAAGATTTCGTGTGTACCTAGTTTACTGTGGATATGAATTCTACATGGGGGCATGTTTATAACAAATTCCAGACACTCCTAGTGGATCATCACAGTACCCATACAAACATAAGTCTTGCCACTCCGTGCCCCATAACCATGCAGTTAGATACAAATAGCCTCACCACCTTACTTCTGCTGCAAACAGATTACACACGCCACATTCAGATGACCTATTGACAGTGTCAACGTAATTTTAAAATCTGACACAAAGCAACGTAGTGACGACATTGTTGAGCGATGATTCCAAATGGTGATGACAAAAGTGCGTGACACCTGTACATTTCCTTACTCTTTGGAAAATTGTGATTTTCTTCGACACAAAGCTCACTGGTAGTGCGAATTAAGGAGGCAGAATCAGATAAAATTGCCTAGCTCAGACGAGGTGAGCTTCAAGTATACCTACAAATACTCCTCATAGACATCAACTTCAGTTTCAATGATGAGCTTATAATCAGATTAAGATTTTGTATTTTGTTTTTCTTGTTCATATCTAGCACCTAAAACAGATATGACTGCGTTACATCAACGCGAAGTTTTTGTACGTTGCAATTCTAGATAGGAGATTTGACACTTCTGTTGTATAAACGGGGGAAAAAAACCCGGAAACAGCTCCCTGACCTTCATTGACTCCATCAAGCTATGCAGCATATAATAGTTGTAGTAATAAAGACCTCAGACCGGGTATACGTTTTCGTGGTAGGAACACCATTTTAAATGTCATATTCACTAAAGTAAAAATCAAATTCACAAGGAATGGTACTTTTAAAATTGTTGCTAATTTGTAGGTGATTTAGCCTACTGTTCTTTACGGTAATGTGACCAGTTCTAATTTTTGATAACCCCTTAGAAGGGTCTAAATTCTTTTTCTGATTACGTGATCTACATTTCTATTGTAATGCTCACAAAGTTTAGGACAATTTCAGCAAAGAAAGTTTTCTTCATCAACGTATTCAATAAAGAAAAAATGCAATTTCCTAAACGGATAAATGATAATTGTTTGGCATATGTCAAATAATGGAAATTTGCAATTTTTTTTACAACACTACACTGTATATTACTTGGGTCAATTTGACTCAAAATTGGGTCAGGAGGTAACCGACTAAATTTATTGAGTCAAACAATGACCCAAGTTAGACTTCATTTGACCCTTTGTTGGTTCAGTTCCCTTCTGACCCTAGTGGTACTGTGGCCGAGTGGATAAAGGCGGTGGCATTCGAAACGAAGCTTGACAACCGGGAGGTTCGGGGTTCGATCCGTGGCCGAGTCAAAGTAAGGTGGGTTTTTCATCCAAGAGCAATCTATAGTTTTCCCATCATTACTGACTCTCAAAAGAAACCAAATTTGATCTAAATTGTTGAGTCGGTTAGCCACCCGACGTGAAGTTGTAACTCGTAAGCTACATAAGCTTTTCCAACATTTGTGGTCCCTTAGCGTCTTAAAACAACTGCCCTTCAAGGCCTGAATTAAATTATTAAGTGTTTTAGAGTGTAACGTGCATCAGAAAGGCTTTTTGAAAAACTAAAAAACGACTGTTTGTGAAAAAAAAACAGACCAATAATCACAAATGTCTTTCGGAAATGAAAATATTGAAATAGCTAAAACAATGATTCGTATCCGCCTAATGTATGTTCTCAAATTTACAACGAAGTAGTAAAATCGTTCACATATACGACCTAATATTGGCCAGTATATAACGATAATGAGAGGTTTCTCCGTTTTATTATCGAGGTTATTAAAACTAATGTAGAAACAAAGTAAGAAATCAGCTTCACATAATTCTTAAAATAAAACTTACCAACAGCAATAATAGCAGATAAAATGGCTATTTTAACAAACGCAATCATTTTGAGTCTTTCCGTCGAGTTGAGAGTCCAAAAAGTGATTTCAAATATGGTAATATAATCTGAAGTCTTCGCAAGATGTTTGCTTGTGAAAGTTGTGATGACAAAGTGAGCGAGAACGGCCTCGTTTTTGTCACTTGTATTGCAAAAATATTGATTTTTTGCACTTTCATCTATTGGTGAAAAAATGCGACTGATAATCTTGTGCACATGACTTCGTAAGCTTCAGAAAACTAAGCAAAAGCTCTTGTATGGTAAATTTGCACACTGCAAAATTAGTAGATGACCAGCTCGTTCTCCTACACGTCAGCATTGGTACTATTAACCTACCATCTTGTACGGGTAAAGAATAGACAGTTCGCATTTATGGAACAAAACAGATTAAGTAAGCAATGAATGATGTCCTTAATAAGATGGGGATCAAAGACCGGTGATCATTACCACGCGGAGCGGACTCTGTTTGCTCAGCTCCTAAGCTTCCCAAACTAAACAAGGAATATGCCGTACAGCCTGCTACGTGGGCAAGGTGATCATATATATTAAGGTTTTAAGAAGCGTCATCAAGAAAAATAGGCTATGTATTGAATCTTGACAGACTGTTACCTACTGTAAATACTCTGTAACGGTAGACCTACTGAACTTTATTCTAACAACACTGTTTTCGCATCAATATCAAAACTGAATTGTTGGTAATAGGTAGATTTGAATGAGTGGCGTGTTAACTTGATTGGCAGAATTACCATTATAGGCAGATCAGCAAGAGGAGTTGGGGATTGCGGCAGCAAATCCTATATCTCGGGAAGAATTTTGGAGAAACCAGGCAATATTCTTGGGCAATACGGGATTTTCCCCGGCAAAACTGGCTTAGCCCTAACAAAACACCCCTTAAGTTACGTCTATGTGAAATACATTTTTTCGCTGGGGGGGGGGGGATTGACTACGGCATTAGGGAGTTAAAACTTTTACTGCATTGCAGCGATCATATGAGCAGAATGTATAATAGCCGATAGGTGCCCCAGACACCAGGGCTGTAACGCTTGAGTCCCATTCTTACTGGACTCGGAATTGGTCCGGAATGGGAGGTCACGGAATCAGAAATGACCCGGAATTGGCTGCTGGCTGCAGCTGGACTTGGACTCGGAGCCGATTCCAGGGGCGACATCCTTATTTGTGGACAGTTTAAAACATGAATGGTCATACACAGTCAATTGAACTACAGAGTGGGGAAGACTATATGAAATTGACCCCGGCCTAAAATGACCCTATCAATCAAATGTACTTGAAAATGGTATGAAATTTTTAAATTGCCGGAATTGAAATTGGCTTGTAATTAAGGTCTCTGCAATGGGAACTGTTTCGGAATCGGAGGGTACTGGACTGGGAATAGGCCCTTAATGGTAACCACTGGGATCGGAATTGGCTCAATCGACTCGGTTACAGCCCTGACAGACACAAAGTAAGTACAATTAAATCTAGTAACAGATTTTTACAAGAAATAGCACACATCACAAAATAACTTGTCAAAAGACACCAACATTTTAAAGACTCAACTTGCTCAGTCGGGGACTATAGTTCTCAACCGGAGACTATAGTTCTCAGTCGGAGACTATAGTTCTCAGTCGGAGACTAGTTCTGGACTGACAAGCTACGAGAAAATTGAAATCAATATGTAAAATGTGTTTGTTGACCGTAGACAACTAAGTCGTCGTTATCTTACACTAAAATAAAACACCTTACACTATTCCATTGGACTAAGAAGCGGAATCTTGGTCAAATATTTGACTAGATTTTGTTTAAAATTTGGTAGATTTGGTTAAAAATATAGCCAATATGATCATTTGTGAATTCTCGTCAATTTGAACTTTCACTATACATTGAATGTGAAACGGAGTTTCACTTCATGCTTGGATATGGTGCAAAAGAGGTGAGGTTCCTTACTTCAAAGATAGTACACTTAGTGCAGGCGAAGCATGATAACTTGACAGCATCACTATTTGTATATACACTTGTGGCCTCCAAATAAATCTCCTAGTCAAGTTATATTTAATGTTATATTTAATTTTAAAATAGCACAGAGGAAAGAAACAGAGTTTTTACCGATATTTATTCATTACCTTTTGTGTAAAATTTACATGTTTTACTCTTTTATTACATCACAGAAGAAAACTACACATTGCATGTTTTTGACACAGTGGTTAGTTGTCAATTTGTTTTATTTTAACAAGAGTATATCGCTTTAAAACAAACAAGGGGGTGTCAAAGACACGAAACGTATGTGTACGGGTATGTTTTGTCAAGGTATACTGAATGACAAGACCTTTAGGTAGACATGTACCATTTTTCAAACTTTTGAAAATACGTTCTGAAGGGGGGGGGTAGTGACGGTGCTGTGGCCTGTGGGGGGGGGGGCTTTTAGGTAGGAAGGTACCCTATGCCTCAATACGGTAAAAAACCCAGAAGGGCGCCGACAGGCGATTTGAGTCCAGGGGGGGCAACGACCCCCTCACTATATTGACGATTCGCCACTGTGAGGGGTCCAATCAAGAGTACGTGTGAGTTGAATCCCTGTAAAAATTACGAAATAGTGGACGACAGTGTAATCTGAGGAAACACTTTTAAGTAAAATGTTGTCAGACCATGTATTATCTCTGAGTACAAAATCTGTGTATGATAACGATGGCTTCGTAATCTGTGACATAATTTGCAACGACTGGGTGATGACTGCAAAACTTGTAAAACTCCAATCCTTGAAAATGCATTTTGTCGCCATCAAACTTACAAATTGCCTAGTATTGTAGTTCCTTTGTTTTCTCCTAATAAAATGTGTCCACGGGCGTTAATGAAAAGTGCAGAAGTACCCTGAATTTTTTTTACTTATCTCAATGATGTTAAGTTGTTATTAAGTACCGAAAGAGTACACTCTACCGTTGATAAATGGCATCGGGTCTTTTATAGTCAATCGATTTGACTTGAAAAAGGAAACTATTTCATGCGTTTACTGAGTGCATGTTCGGTCCCAACCATTATTATGTCGTACGCATATATTGCACATAA
This sequence comes from Holothuria glaberrima, assembly GCA_009936505.3. Taxonomy (NCBI): domain Eukaryota; kingdom Metazoa; phylum Echinodermata; class Holothuroidea; order Aspidochirotida; family Holothuriidae; genus Holothuria; species Holothuria glaberrima. Next base: position 4,859 of record WURT03136020.1, on the reverse strand, counting down.
CACTACCGGAATACACCTTTTAATACCGTAGATTTCCTGGAATATTCTCTTTTATTGTTTTATATGTCCTTTGTCAAGTATCAAGATTAACAGCGGTTACTGTACTTTTCGTACACTATTGGAAACTGGCATGCAAACAAAACAACGTCGTCAATGTTCCACTGCTCGCTACATAACACTTCTCTGCCTGTTGGTCTTCATTGATCAGCGAGTATAGTAAAGATCTTAAGGTGGCATGCCCCCATTACAGTCTTGTTAATACGTCCATTTGCCCTCCTTCAAAAAAACACCAATAACAGACATTGGGATAACTTTTGTGATATGTTACCAAATACTAGGATGGAGTTTTTTGGGGGAATTTAATATAAAAGAAGACTAGATGAAATATCACTGGTGACAAAATGAGGTCAATTGAAGCAATTTGGGGAAAATTATGGGCTTAGAAACTGGCCGTCGTATATTAGGCTTTGACAGGGTAAAAAGGCTCTGGGTAAAGGTACGGAAGCTTTTAGCTCCACTAGCAAACAGTCTTCACGGTCATGGTGTGGTAAATTAAAATTATGATGAATGGCATTCTTGTCAGCTTTCTTGTGAGGTGGTAGTAGTGTACCAGGCGAAAACTTATACAAGTTTTAGCGGCCACTTTCCTTTTTTTTTTCAAATTAAAGTATAACTCAATGGAGGATTTATGGAGGGTATATTACATTAAGATTGAGAGCTTGGTCATGTTAAGTCTGTTGTTCATTAAGGGAACGTAACTTTTTCACGGAACAGTATTATTTCGGGGTTATTGTCTGGTTTTCGCTCCATTCCGCTTCAGTTATTAGCACTTTATGGAAAAGGTACGTGTATCTGCAATCTGTCTTAGTCGGCCCAGATAACATAGCCTTGGTTGCTTTCATTCCAATAAATTTTACAGCGTTTAGTGAAGTTACGGTTAACATCTTCAATGTTAGGCTAGGAATATTCTCAATGATAATATGATGTTTCATCTGTACTTCAAGTCGCTTGTGACGTTTAGCGTATTATTAAAGTTGACCAAGTAGACAATGTTGGAAACAAATACTAACTTACAGAACTACTACAGTCCTTGAAGAAAATTTGAAATAATACCGAAGATAATTCGATTAAAAAATTGCTTTGAATAATTAACAAACTGTTGCAAATCTGCTCTTATTTGCCTTACAAGTTTAAACTTCTGAAGTTCATATGACCAACAAAAAAGCCATTTATCAATTAAAATGAAGGGATACACTAATTCTGATTAGGGTGACTGCATTTTTCTTTAATTATTGCCACATAATTACCTGCAGCAAATATTTGGTCGATGACGGAGACAGTGAATTTAATTGCATATTATTCAGCCCTATCATAAGCGTACGGATAGTAGCAGAGAGTTTAATGAAAAATAGAGGGGGGTGGTATGAGGCTCATCCATGAAGCAAAAGTTACTATGTGAAAAAGTGAGTCAATTGAAACATTTCCAAAAAGTGTGTGGGGGAATACCCCGGTATTCCTGCTTATTTCTACTAGAAATTTTCTTTCGGGAGGAAGGTGGTGCATGCTGGGGAGCCGTTGGGCCAATGTGCACTGTCTCGAAAGAATTTTTATGACTGACTAACGCTTACACAAATTCCCAACTAACCCCTTACCTTAACAAAGGATACAGTCGGCACAATACAACACCACCAGCCAATCAGAAAGTATCTTACAAGACGGTGCGCATCAGTCACAGCCGCCGGTTTTGTCCAAGAAACGCCTGCAGGTATTGCCCAAGAAAGTTGCCTCGATTTTCTTTAAAAATCAATCCCAAGAAATTGGTTTGCCCGAACTCCCCGGGAAGGGATGAGGGGCAGTTCCCAGCCGCCACCCTGGCTAGTACGCATGAACATCGGCCCCACCAAGTTCACCCCTTAGCTTTTATACATCAGTTTGTAGTTGAAATTGTGGTAAAGTTTATGACCATGTACAATAATACTTTACCCATTACATAGCTATCAAGCAGCCGTGTTTATTTACGCGGGTTCTCAAATAAGGGGTCGTGGGATGTGGGTAATTAGGAATTTTTCACAGGGTCTTATTAAGAGGTCATGGACAAGTCATGGCAGGTTATTTCGATTAGTAAGTTGGAAGTGGACCCAGTTTTGATACTGTAAAGACAGGTTGGCTTTTGAAGCATTGAGACTTTTAGAGGTTCAGGATTCAAAGCCTACCGGGCCAAACTAGAAACTGAGCCGTAAAACCTCGTCTAACTAACCACATAGTTTGTACATCATCCTTAATACTCTACAGTACATGGCTGACCTAAGTTATAGTACTAGAAAAAGTGGGATGGAGAATTTCCTGAACTCCTTTAATTGCTCAAAGCATCCATGTCATACTTGGGATTTCTGATTGTAATCCTTCTCGCTACAGTATTTAAAGTTCATGTTACATCTATACATGTGTTGATCTTGTGTCTACCTGTTAACTAGTACACATTGGGTATTATTATTATTATTTCGTCTATGCATGGTTCATTAAACTTGGTTTGCTTGGATCAAGTTTTACCTCCCTGGCAGAACTGAATTATGTCTATTGCAGGGATCATTTAGGTAGATCAACCACCTATGGTTTATTCTCTTACAGAAGGGAAGTGGACTCTTACTGTTTTGGTGGTATGGCAGTGCACACACTGTGAGGTTTTTTTTATCTTAGAAGGGTGGTTAAAATAGTCAGGTAGCATTAAATTGCTATATCAAATTCATTAAGTTCTGTTTTATCTTCCTTAATTAGTATTTTTATGACATTAGCATCAAGGAATGGCAATGTGCTCAGTGTTTTGATCATGTAAAATTCCTTTCTCATCTTTTAGGTGTTTTCTTTTTCAAGTAGCTATTATTTTGACTGGCAACTACAACTTTTTCAACTTATTGACCCTAGTACTATGCATCTCACTGTTAAATGATGAAGATTTGTGATATAAGAGAAGGCAGAGCCAGCAAGGTAAAGCATTAAGGATGAAACTAATGTTTTGGTTTTGATAAAAAAAAGGACTGTGCAGTCATATTTCAATTCAATGCTTGGACTGCTGATAATGTGTTCTAGTGATTTCATAGATACCCCCTTAAATAAATATGGGTTTCTGATTGTATATACAGTACTATAGTCGCAACAACGTTCATCCCTTAATTTGGGGTGGAATAGGGGTGCCGATGGTGATTTGTTTGAACATACACTACCGACAGTGCAGTCACCAATTCAGTTCCAGTCAATACAAACTTAAGATGTGTTCATGGTGATAACTGTCTGCAAGTGAATGGTTTATGTATCCCTCAAAGTGAAGTCTGCAATATTACTGGTGCGACCGAGGAAACTTTTGTCCGGGGTGCTACTGGTCAGCTTTTTATGGCAAGTTTATACCGAAAAGTAGGAATGCTTAAGTGCCTATGGTAGATAAACCCCACGTGCACAAACTGGGATTCAACCTTAAGCAATTTTGAAGCACATGCATACCTGTGATGGATGACAGTATAAGCCGCATGGTTGCTGCTATCCAGTAGGAGCAACAGTTGTTGCAATTCTAGAACTTTGATATCTATATAAACAAACCGAGGTAAATAAACCATTACGTATTGAGCAGTGTTAATACCATTTCATAGTTTTTTCTTTCTTTAAGGTATCTTTAAAGTGTTGACAAGATTGACATCTGTCTGCGTGTATGGGTTGCAGATATACTGGACTATACATTATTTCAGTCTCAGCATTAACTGGATAAAATCTGAAATTATATCAGCAATTGGTAAGAACAACTTGTAAATAATTTAAGAATATTTGTAATTTCGTTCCAAAAACACTTTGGTTAATAATTTATTTTTGCACATTGTGTCAATCTGCCCTAAATTTGCATTATTACACTGCTTCAGGGCAAAGGCATATAGTTGCTGCACATGTCACTTACAGTCTAGGAACATATTCTCCTTTACACAGGAGTACTATGGAAGAGCAACCTTCCTCAGAGGTTGTATGACAGCTTATGATTGGAAGGAGGACTAGTTTTCACAGCTTTATTACAAACGTTTGTCCAAGAATGGACCAACTAGTGTTATTATAGACATGAGATGACTCAAAGTTCACAATATTGCAAAAGGGTAGGGTGGGCTGTTAATTGTGATTTGCCTTGATGGCTGAAAGAGATGGCACAAAGTTCATAAAATTGTCAAGCCCCTCACAGTGCTGATCAACTAAAGCAGTTTACACCTCAGTCTGACATAATCAAAGTCTGGAAGTAGCTTAAAACTAATTTTTAATTAAATTGTTTTGACCCCATTAAGCTTCACCTCAGATAGTTTTTGCACATTTCTGTCTTTTTTTTTGTTGGAAGTCACCAGAAAGTTCTCTGGTGGTACTGCTTTAATTGATCCAGCCTCCAGAATGAAAAGCAGTACACACTATCCACCTTGTAAGTACTTAGTTAAATCCCCACCCCTCCTTCCTGTCACATTCGTTCATAGACAATTGCTTCTGTTTAAGTTTCTCTGTGAAAATTGCGACTAACGGACTTCCCCTCCTTTCTCTTCCAAAAGCTTTCAGTTATCAGGAGTTCCTATCCTTTGTTAACCAGAGTGTTGTGGCAGTTATGTGGATTGGTAGTGTGTCACTGACCTGTATCATTCTACAATCTTGGACAAAACTCGTTGGGACACCCCCGCTCCCCCTTTCAATGTTGACCACAGTTATCCAGCGGGGGTTTCATGCAAACCTGGGAAATGAGATTCAAGAATATTATGACAAAGTGTCCAACAGTTTTGTCAAAGATTGTCTGAGAATTTCGAGTAATTTTGAGAAGTTAGAACTACTCGCCGCACACAGTAGAAAGT
>WURT03136009.1:0-11365 GCA_009936505.3 Holothuria glaberrima | reverse complement strand
TTAAGTGATAACCCTTTGACAAAATGTCGGTACATTGACTATATGCTGTCGGTACATTTACCTTATTTTCATCCCTTCCCCCCCCCCTCTTCTATCACCCTAGTTACGCTACTGAACTAGAGGCGTTTCTGGGGTTCGGGCGAACTCCTCTTTCCCTGCAGAGCAATCCCGTACATTCTTCGTCTAACCCAGCTGTGCTAGAATCGCACGATTCGCGCAGAAAACTCAAGGGGATTCTCACCTAAACAAAGTTTACATCAACTGTCATAGTTAAAAAAGTAAATGAGGTAATCAACTTACTACATAATTGGCATATCTGCATTTCTGTGGCTCTGTTAGACAGTGGCGTACGCAGGATTGCTCTCAAGGGGGAGGGGCATGCAGTATGTTAGTTGATCGCCGGCCTGGGGGAGGGGGTTCCCCTCCCTTTTGAAAATTTTTGAAAAATCGGGTGCCTTTACATGCAAATTGGTGCCGCGTATGCTACCTTTTTTGAGTAAAATTTGTGTTACAATATTTGCGTATTTTTATGAACTAAAAATAAAAATTGGCATCAGTGAAGGTGCAAGGGGAGGAGAAACCATTTTGAAAAAGTAGGTGTCCTTACATGCAATCTGGTGCCACATATGCTACCTTTTTTAAGTAAAATTTGTGTTACAATATTTGCGTATTTTTATGAACTAAAAAAAAGTTGGCATCAGTGCGGGTGTAAGGGGAGGGGGAAACCATTTTTGAAAAATTAGGTGTCGTTACATGCAATCTGGTGTCACACATGCTACCCTTTTTAAGTAAAATTTGTGTTACAATATTTGCGTATTTTTATGAACTAAAAATAAAAATTGGCATCAGTGAGGGCCGGTGTAAGGGGAGGGGGAAACCATTTTTGAAAAATTAGGTGTCCTTACATGCAATCTGGTGCCACATATGCTACCTTTTTAAGTAAAATTTGTGTTACAAAATTTGCGAACTTTTAGAAACTAAAAAAAAAATTGGCATCAGTGAGGGGGCCATGGGAAGACTACCCATCCCCTCTAAAAATTTTTGAAAAATTAAGTGTCCTTACATGCAATCTGGTGCCACATATGCTACCTTTTGAAGTAAAATTTGTGTTACAAAATTACGTATTTTTAGGATCTAAAAAAAGATGGCTTCCGTGAGGGCGCATGGCCCAATTACCCCCTCCTACGTACGCCACTGCTGTTAGATGACAGCGTTGGTGGTAGCTTATCTGTGGGGTGGGGGCAAGGAAGGAAGAAATCAAGGTTTCCCTTCTGGGGATAACTTTGACAGGGAAGGCCAGCTCAGACTACTAAAGGCAACGTTAAGGAAAGGGGGAGAAAACTGGGCGAGAAAGCGGGGCGAGAATTTGGACACAGTGAATAGGCTACCCATCTGCCCATTGTAATACTAGGCAAAACACTCAAAATGTTATAGGCTAGTATTTTTCTCTAGCGCTGACCACGCACGCATCGCTGGTAACTTTAGCCAGTATTAACCCTGACTAAATGGAATTAATCGAAAGCCCCATCACGGGGTGACACTCGTGATGGGTTAGGAGTCATGTGCGCCGAAACCGAGTGCTGGCCTCTTATCGGATATTTTTCCAATTTCGTCGGACGGAAAGTGTATGAAACAAAATGTGTCAAGGGAAGGGGGTAAGGGAATGGTATGTTGTCTAAGTGGAGAGGTGACGGCTCCTCCCCTTGAGAAATCTTTGTTTATGTTAGGTAATTTAGATGCAAAATGGTGCTAACTTTGGCAAATGTTTGAACTAAAGTAATTGCATACTTAGATATTCTCTATTTTGGCCATACATCATGGCACCGGTTCTACAACTGAAAATGTAAAACGACAAAAATACTCCCAATATTTCACATCAAGCTACAAATGTTATTGTATAGTCTACTCGTGATATGCGATTGCTCTAGGATCCTCCCTTGATGCGGGGTCCCTACATAGGTTGGAGATGTATACCTCTGATCTTCAGAAGAGCGTATTGGTTCGATTGTTACTACCCTATGGTGATAGATGTGGAATGCGGACCGTGACGAATGCGCCCGCAGCGTGCCGAAATTTTGCATTAGAAATCTTTTCCATGACAAAAATTCCATGCAGACTGTGCACCGGGAAACCCTCAATTCCCTAATAAAATTTATCTGTCTATGAAATGACGAGTCGTTTGCTTGGAAATACGTAAAAAGCTTTAAATTTTGATGTAGTATACCTGTTTCGCATACTTGCAATGCTGCGCGCCTCTGTAATCACTCCTATATGGACACGAAAAATCGGCCTTAAACCCCTCACCGATTTATAGTGCGAAGACGTTTGAGACGGTCTTGATAATAGGCACAGCTATGGCGTGTTGCTGAGTGCGCTCGAAGGGCGGGGGGATTTTGATAGCTGGCGAAGGATTTATAAAAATTTTAAAAGGATTACAACGACTTGTGAAAGAAATTGATAAACTGGATCCATCACTCAAAAGAAAACACACCCCCATACCCTCTATCTCACCCACACCCTACAGATATCTATAGCTTAAACGCCTTTTGGGCTGATTTAAAAAAATGTTCGGAAGTTTCAGAGTTCGATTGGGGGAACATGCCTGCGATGCTTCCCCGTGCCGGCTCCACTGTGTGGTTAACTCTCTGATACTTCAGAGAAGTATGCTGAGCCGTAAAACCTCATCTAACTTTGATGCTTCAGAAATTGTAAGTTAGTTTCATCACAATTCATATTTGCGCGTTATCCAAAGGAAACAAACCTCATTTTACTCAAGGTGCCAACTTGACCTACTTCACGAAAGTCAAGTTTACGTAAAGTCACGTTTTACTTTCATTTGTGTCCCCTGGGGGTAAAAAGGGGGCAATCCCGGATGTGAATTAGCGACAAACTAAGACATTGCTATACCGTTCTGTGAAATTTTCCATAGTACTGCATTTATGTATCGCTTGTCTTACATTTTCCTTCGTATAGAAACTGGTCACGATCTGATCTTATTTTTCCTTCCGGAATTCCCCAAAATCTTTCCCATCCTTGAAGGATTATCATCTTCACAAAATAAACTTTCTCAAAAATAAAGCTCATTTATTTACTAACCGTGGGCTTATTAATAAGTTAGAATACTTTATCAAGTGATCTTAAAAAACATTAATTATTTGTGGGGAAACGCTGGCAGTATACTACAATCAATGCGATTTCTTAAAAACAATATAATCAAGACGAGAAAAATTGTCTCAGTAAAAAATTTCGCCTTTCAACGGTTCAAGTCGCTTTACCTTTATAACGCTAAGGGCGGTAACGGTGAAATGTCATATTAACTAATTCATTAAAAGTTCCTCGGTTGTAACGTTGCCAGTATAGAGTGAATTGGCAATAACTAAACCATCTTATCATTTTATGTTTTGATTCTTTAATTTCTTCTGTTAGCTTAAATTGCTATGTAACCTTCCTCATGGGTTGCAATAAGGTATGTTACAATTTCTCAAACTCGCACGGAAAAGCCCCTCCAGAAACCTGTGAATAACGTGTGATAATCAACCACCGAGCCAGGCTCGTACTTTCCCCTTAGAGAGACGCCCATGTTTACAATCGTCTTACCTGTGACTACGAGGCGCAAAAGTTTCTTAACCGTAATGATGAACTGCCATTCCCGGATTGCCTTGAGCCTTATTCGTCAAAGAGTGCAGCTCGCCATGAAGGCAAAGAGCCTTCCATTGCCAGAGCGATTAAGTTCTATAGTTCTTTAGGTTAGTACAAAGAGTTGGAAAATGTTTGAATATTTATTTCAAAGACGCTTGATGATTGGCTAAAGTTGAATGTTATTGTACTGGTATTTAATTAAAGCCTAGCAGGGCCATAAAAGAGTATTCTTTAACTTTTTAATGAAATTATTTGATTACTCAAATTATTAATTCGATTAATCAGGTTACTAACCCCATTGGTCGATTTGTTAATTTGATTGAAAAACATATTTAGTCGATTGACAAAATTAGTGTGATTAATCAAATTATCAAATTATCAGCTTTAATTAATCAAACAGATAATTTACTAAAAAATGTGGTCTTAATGCAGCCTTCAGTTTAAACTTTGAAAGAAAGAAAAACAGTCTACTTCTCTTTTGCGAGGGAAAGCTTTCATTTTAATACATCATTTTGGCCTACAAGTTTGGAGAGGTTTGTTTTCTTTAGTCTGATTGGTAGACAAAATAAAAAAGAACCAATCAAAAGGCAGTGTTTGTCAACATAGTGGAGTAGCTCCTCCCATAACTGTATAAAGGTTCTCCTTGTGACACAAACCTTTTTTACTGCTCGGTGAACAAACAAGTCTATAATGACTTTGGGGTGATGAGTGTATGTCTTTAAGTATAAGGTCATAAAAATTAAATTTCTACGGTGTAACCTAGTGAGTATAAGATAAGTGAGTTGGTAAACATTCTGTACGTGCAACATAGCCTTCGTACGCGTGAGTACACTTACGTGCGTTCTCACCTGGTACAAAACCTAGCTGTAGGGATTTATGTTAGTTTAGTATATATAGCTTAAGTCTTAATGTGTACAGGCTTACCTTAGCCGAGGGCGCATTTCCCGTCTGTGACGTCATATGCATAATGTGAAACTGTCTTTAAGAGAGGTGGTAAGATGATACCAATAAATTCTAAGATGAACACCGTGTACCTATATTATACACATAGTTCCAAAGAGTTTTAAAAAGTTTCTGTTTACACAATTCTTTTAAAAGGGATGATAACGTTCTTAAGACTGAAAATTTTGCTGTTTGGGCACACTCGTTTTTCAATCACGTGATTAAAATTAAATCACACAAATTCAAATTGTTTAAAGACAAATGAGTTACATTAAAATACATTGGAATGAAAATTATAGATTCGGGTTAACTGCTCAGATAAATCATACCTTACTGAAGGAATTTTGAGGGGTTATACATGAACTTAACAATAAGTTATATTTAAAAGATACCACTGCGACCAGACACTGGTTAACTATACCACCTGAGCTCAAAGATGAGTTTATTCAACCCCGCCCCTACCTGACAGGCTAAATGACATATTCGTACTTGCAGAGTTGTGAGTTTGTTGGGTCCGTTCACGTTAAAAAACTGTATTCAAATGTGAAAAAATTTCCCCCAAGTTTCGTTTGATGAAAACAAACGACCCACCCGTTAGACTTACGGGCCTGAGGTTTATGTGTTGTGAGGGTCTATGGTTAAAGGACTTCAAATCTCATGAAAACAGTTAAATACTCCTAAGTCCCCAACAACTGTTCCTGTTTAGTGCACTACCCAAACAAAGCATCAATAGCCTGTGCTGGGTTAAAATTGCTCAAGGCCATAACCACACAGGCTGGGTAAGCTTTCTGGGTACACTACTATGTGATCTGAACAAATGATCAGTGACAGACCAATCAAAGTGATGCTATTTTTAATATGTTAGAGTCCAGTCACCAATGGTATTTAGAATTATAGGGTCTTTGCTAAATATGTCTGGGGGATACAGCAGACCCTTTAAGAATGAACTTTCTTTAGAATTGACCCGCAGTATTCTACATGAGTCAGGACTGAAAACGTTAGACAATTAATAAGCATGGACAATCATACCAGTTACGTCACTTGTCCAGGAAGAAAACGCACTCTGCCAGTGTTGGTTTTGCTGACTACTAGTTGCATAGACAGGATCTGGCCGCTGGAAGGCCATTCCCTATTTTAAGATGGAGAAACTTCCCCACCCCAAACAGTAACGCCGATTTGGTGATTGGGAGACACTACAGATGATGCTACCTCAGTTCCCCCTCCAAGTCTGCGTAAATTGCACCTTTTTATGCGCCCCTGCATTTGTATATAGCAGAGCGAACCCTTCGTTTGTCATTACAAAAAGGGGCCGTCCTGGAGGAAGAGCCTAAGGGGAAGGGGTATCCCCTCACTTGTGAGAAATTGTTGTTGATTGCTGCTTAGATGCAAAATGGTGCTATTTTTGTGGTATTTTTGGGACTGATCATATATGGCTGGAAAATGTCCATAATATAGTGAATTCTGTTTTTTGTTTTCTTTTTTTTTTTTTGGTGCTAGGTGAAAGAAGAGAGTATGTTGTCCAAGAGTAAGATACGTTGTTAACAAACTTCCTGAATCCCCTTTTGGCTACTCTACTGTCTTCTATTCGGGGAAGTGCGTGGAGTCCACAGATACATTGTTGGACTATTAAGAAAATTTTTCCTTCCTTCAGTGTACATTTTAAAAGGAAATCTAAGGCTAGCAGATACCTGTATAGGACCTCCTGGAAAATCTGGATTAATTATATAGAATGGGACAATGGCATAATGCTTATTACTTGACATCCAAATGATAATATATGGCGCCGAGCACTTTACAACTATCGTATTTTTACTAATTTGAACGAAAATCCAGTCGAACAGCTTCCAGCAATGGTTAATGGGAGGGAAGGAGAGTATAGGTGCAGGAATGTGATATTGGACATTCCTGATAGGTATAGCAAAAGGGTTGAAGGACTAAAAAGCGCTTTTTAAAATTCATTTTCATCGTATATGCAATAACAATCCCATCTATACCGATAATGGCTGTGCGCAAAGTGCTCGGTAAACATTTTGGAAAATTTTATAACGGCAAGTACGGAGTTTCAAACTTCCACATCATGCTACAAATAAGACAAAAAGATCCCATATTGATACGAGGCCTCTATAGATGTTTGGAGATGTATCTCTGTCTTTGTGAAAGTGTTTTGATCAGAAAAGTGTCATGTATTATTACCTTAATAATGGTAACGAGATGAAGAGCAAACCGTCAAGAATGCGCGCGAAGCGCGCCAACATTTTCGATTAAATAAGATTTACATAACAAAACTTGCATTCAAGCTTTGTATCGAGACACTTTCAATTGCTCAACAAACTTACATGTCTCTCAAAAGCTGCAGTCTTTAACCTGGTAATCATAAACAGCTTTCAACTTTTAGCTGTGCTTCTCCGAAAGTTGCTACTAAGGCAAACTTTGAAGCGCGCAGAGCGCGCGAAAATTTTGATAGTTTGCGAAGGATTTGCAAAAATTCTGATAGTTTGAGAAAAATTATGATAGATAATGACTACAATAGATCCATCACTCCGTCGAAAACACTCCTCACCCTACCCCCTACTATACAGGAATCTATGGCTTAAACACCTTTTGAATAATTTTAAAATTTTCAGAAAATCGATTTGGGGCACACGCCCCCATGCCGGCGCCACTGACCCCAGTTCTGATTACATTACATAGATGGGGACACTGAGGTGGTATGACCCAGCAGCTCCTCTCCCTTGTTACGTAAGGCTGGTAACCGCCTATACATCAGGGCAAAGCTTTATGTACTCAGTCCTTCATGAAGTTTACCAACTTTGCCTGAAGGACAAAATGAAAGGTCATATATGCTGGTCAGACGTTTGCTGTACTCTTTACAAGGAATAATCTGTCACTAGGGGTAGCGCCAGACGAGAGGAAGGGGGATTTTCGTCTGGATCCGTAATGTGTAAAATAAAATATGTAGTCCCGACGAAACCCAGTGGTCTCGACGATTTACCTGGATATGTTCTAACTTAGGCAAAATTTTTCAATAAAAATCCGAGTTTTTTAATTTGTTGTAATAAAAGCCCTGCGTTTTCAAATTCTCTCCAATACAAAGCTAAAATTTTTGGCACTCTTGGCGCGCCAAATTTTTTGTCGACATCCTTTCGAAAACCCGTCCCCCTTATCGGGGCTTCGGGTTGCTGGCCCGCCTGTTGGGCAAATCTTTGCGCTACCCCTGGCTGTCGCCCCAAATTTATTTCTAAACTTCATTTTTCTTACGAATTTCCTCTGATTTTCCATACAAGTCTTTTCACAATTTGTAGACATTAATATTGAATATTAAAGGTAAACCAAACCGCCATGAATTCAACAATTCAATTACAAAAACGTTTATTGATTAAAGGGAGCTATTTGACTGGGTTTTCCCTTTTAGTTAAAGTTTGGACAAATTTCACAAGTTGACGCCGAGACTGATAAACCAAACTACCTTGGAGATTACTCAATCATCTTAAGGGAGATTCTTCGAAGTTCTGCTTTTTATGATTTCTACTTCATAAATATCTTAATAACACCCGTACACCAAATTTACACTTGGCCCAAATGATTCTATGATCGCTTTGCTTTGGCGAAAACTGTGTAATATTACGGCACAAGGTCACAGGATATAACTCACACTTCGGGATTCAAGGTTGAACGTAGACGATTCGGTAATAAAATGTTCAGGTAATTTTTTTTCATTGAACAATGTATGTTTGCGACAAGAAGAAAGTAGTCGGTCTAGACGTCATTGCTTAACGAGACCAAAGTTTTGTTAGCCCCTCCCTACCCCATCCCATTGTCAGTTACATAATTATCAGCTTTCAGTTACATACATATTGGGAGCTTCGTTGTTATTATGACATACTAAATCCAGGGTGACGAAATGATTACTTTCGTGAGCAAAGAATACTCATGGGCGTAAACCGTGCCCCATCAGGAAAAAATGGGAAATAACGCTTACTTCTCTACGAAGTCAACTTTTTCTCTGAAAAAACAATGTTTCTCCCCTTCTTCATCTAGCTCTTTGTTGTACACAATGTTGGTTCCTTTTATTGAAGGGAAGATGTATACGATAACGTTATCATCTATAGTATACTGTAACTTGGTGTACTCGACGCGATGGCTTAAAACTAATTCTTGTTATCACTATCGTTGTCTCTTGGCCCCAGGGTCTGTGTAGCACCTCGCCTGGGATGAAATCTCTTTTAAAACCCGGGGAATGAAATTAAACAGTGTGAGAAGGCAAATTAGAGAGCTCTAAGTGAATTTCGATGATGTCACGGAATGTTGTACGACCGAGCGGATTAGCTTCCGCCATTCTGAACAAAGACCTCTCCGCGCTTCATTTAATCACCAAGCACTAGCGTATTGTTCTAATCAAAAATTTTAAAATGCGGGATAGGTTATAATGAAAAAGCGCCAAGAAAGTGCAACATTTCTTAACGATCCTCGACGATCAAGAGACATAAAGTGAACGTCAACAGCTCGGAAGCTTTGGACCTATCCCAGAAGTTTACCACGAATCCAGCGCAGGACGGACATCTGAACGAACTCTTTCAAGTTATCTTTGGACCGTCTTATCGGAAAAACAGCTGTTGCCGAGACGAAGAGTGTTGTCCCAACGGTAGCCAACCCGTCGATATTTGAAGGAGGTAGGTAATAAAATCTTAAGGAGACGATTTACTTCTGTCCCCTACCGAATTTTAAGTTACCATGCCTTGGGCGTGACGCAACAAAACTTTTTCATATGGTGGTTTAGGTTAGAAACATACCGTACTGAAATTTAAAGTTTTCTCCTTGCATTTTTCTTTTCATTTCGTAATTTTTTAGTTGATTTCTTCACCACTTGTACCTTGAATAACGAATGTTCGTTTCCTTTGTTATATCTAATATAATATACCTAATAATATTCTTATATTATCTAATATTCATATATAAAATATATTACGTAGCAGTCATCCACAGGTATATCAGTTTCCTCCACGGCCCCTTCCTTTCCACAAAGGCGATTGCATACGGGATAAAATGAAGGTCTTCACCACTCTGTCAAAAGTGTATTCTTACGTGGAAAGTTGGTAAAACATGTCACTTGACATTGAACGTTAAAGAGAGAAAGCAGTCGCCTCCAGTTTATTTTCAAATATCTGCTAAATCTTACAGATCTCCGTTTATTTTTTCACACGTAATTTTCATTATGTTTCTGTATAAGAACATTGGATATTGACGGTATAGACCAAGGAGTTATTTTGCATGTATTTATATAACAAATGAGCAACAAATATATTGTCATTCCTGAATTAGTATGACGGGGTACACTAAATCAAACTGGGAGAACTACATTTTTCCCTTTAAATAAACTTTTAGCTGCTTTATTCCCGGCCCTCTCGGTGTAGATTGCGGTGAGCGCTTTCCATCGATTTTTTTACTTGGATGGACTTTTAGGTTTATTTATTCATACTTTTGAAAAATAATGTTGCCAAAATTAATCATTACACCAAAATATCTTTCCCTAACAGCGAAAAAAATCCACTTTGGCTTTAAATTACGAATATCCAGCTTTGTAAAGAGTAGACGCAAAATAGATCTACTGAATGGAAAGTATCGTGTAAAAAACTGGTAAAATGTCTTTCTCTAGTTATATTTTTCTTATTTGCGAGTAATACATCACTGGCCATCTTTGTATTTCTTTCATCTTCTTGTTGCGATATTTGTGTAAGCAGTTTGTTTGCCTATTCTTTGTAAATTTGTTTACCTAGTCTACTACTATTTTGTTTATTCCATGCTCAAAACAAAAAGTAGTTATGAAAACAATTTGCAAAGCACTATTTTCTTCAGGCACATTAGTTTTTTAGGTACGCCATATCTTCAAAATATTTCACAAATCTTTAGCAATTTACTAGAAATGGAGTAGGATGATCGAAAAAAAAACTTTCTTGTTAAATTACAACTATACTCCATTCGTTAAAAATTTGAAATACGTTCTTCTAAAATACTGAAACAGCTTAAATCTATATAACATTTTTTGTAGAGATGATCAAGTGTTTATGTATTACATTTCTTTCATTCTTTGAACAACAAACAACTTTTCAACTGACTTTTAAAGCACTTAATAATTAAATCATTACCAAAATATGGGAAAGTTATCTGTATTTCTTAATGGTTCGACAGCGATAGGGCATCTTTTGAACTGTATTTGAAGGTAAGAATTATAGCCTCCCTAACACGTCTGACCACATGTTTCTTAAAAGACACCCTATCATCTTTTGAGCATTTATTTATTTGTATTCTTTCCAAAACAAACTACATACGAGAAGAGGGTATGTATACGTGTAGATTTTTATGAATGTGGTAATGAGGGGAAGTGCTTTTAAAGCTTAAGAAGGGACCTGGTGGGGTTTATAAGAGTCCCAAAAGTTACTTGCAAGAAACGAAAATGACAATAATTGTCTTAGTTGGCATCGATAACTTACTCAATTGACTGCCCCAGTCTTACCCATTCTTACTTACATGATTTGGTTTGATAGAGAATTTCAAACTCTTACGGCGTGACCAGGGGCGTATATACATGAATTCAAAGGGGGTTGAACTACTTTGGGACCAACTAAATTTCTGGAGACCGGCTCCCATTGACATAGTTATACGATCAGAATTTTCAAAGACTTTTTTTTTTTTTTTTTTTTTTTTTTGCTTTTTTGCACTTCAAATGTTGTTCATGTCTGGTCTACTGTTACAAAGGCATACTGAACTGGATTTGAGACCGACTTTT
>WURT03135987.1:0-11365 GCA_009936505.3 Holothuria glaberrima | reverse complement strand
AAGTGTAGATGTGACGTTGCGACTTCTAAATATAGAAACTGAAGAATGGTGGGAAGCGGACACAGTCGCATAATTTTATGACTTTTACATGTCTACTGACCTTTAAGTTGCAGAATAAGCAAGAAATGCTCATTAAACTTCCTGAACACTCCCTGGTTTGGGTCTTTGAGCCCCAATACCTCCTATTCCTATGTATACCAGTACTGCTCCAATAACAGCTAGT
Source organism: Holothuria glaberrima (assembly GCA_009936505.3). Classification (NCBI taxonomy): domain Eukaryota; kingdom Metazoa; phylum Echinodermata; class Holothuroidea; order Aspidochirotida; family Holothuriidae; genus Holothuria; species Holothuria glaberrima. The sequence continues at coordinate 11,142 of WURT03135987.1, read as the reverse complement.
CTGGCAAAAATATCATCATTGTATCCTCTAACACCTTGGAGCACCCTAAACCATAAGTCTTCATCCTGGCTTTTATGTTTAAACTGGAGATTTAGAGGAGCAATATAGACTCATATTTATAGCCAAACATTTGCTCTAATTTCACCCATCGAAACATAACTGCAAACTTCATGCTTGAAGCAAGTTAAAATCAGTAGCCTAGGGAGTCAGTTCTTACCTACAGTATGCATGCCAGTTACAATACTGTTGACTTTAAGAGGGTAATGCATCCTCCCATACCACTAAGAGGAAGTTCCATTTCCTCTTGCCTGTCATTAGGGAGAGTACATCTCCATCCATAACTCAAACAGTTTTAATGAAAAAACAAAAAAGTGTGGAAAACGAATTTACCAGGAAGTAGAATGGTTCTTTCAATTTTGTGTGAAGAAAGGGCATAATAAGCTGGGGCTGTTGGTGAAGACATTTGGTAAATTCTGTCATATTGCACCAAGAGTGACTTCATTAACTCTAGTTAAAATAAATATTGCAGGTTATGTATAGCTCTACAAAAGACAAATGAAGAGGAAATGATGAAAGTCCTGAGAAAAATCAGATTTATTTGAAGCTGGGATAGGCATTTATAAATCAAGAAGGACACAACAGGAGAGGTCAACTTTTTGCTTATCTGGGTCTTGAACATGTACATGAATTTGTACTTTCTTTAAGTTGCATTTAACTTTATTTTAAGGGACCAAACAAGATAAATGGCAACAAATTATTTGCTGGTAATTAATCTTCAAAGCCTGGTTGACATCACTATAACTGTAGGTAAAAAAAAAAAATACAGAAGATGGAAAGTGCCTTCCCAATTTTGGTATCTGGCAGGCCTCGACAAATTCTTTTTTAACCACTTGTTCATCGCACAAACAATGAATTCTATGAGCTCACATTCGAGTATGTATGTCCAGTTGCAACCTCCTCAATAACCTTTGAAATTGCTTATGGAGAAATAAAACTTGGATGGGGTAATTGTCTGGCAGGCTACAGTACCTTACTCAGCAATACTGGTGATTCTTTTTGCCCCAGATTTTTCATGAGGGGATTTATTGAGCCTGGTGAGCTGTTATTCAGAGGGAAATTTGGTAACAGGAACAAAATTGTCATCACTGGTCAAACTGACAACCACAATCTCCTTTATCCAAAAGCCCCATCAAACAGATGCCATAGGATAATACCCCAACAGGTCCACCTCCACCTCCCACTCCTCTCTCTCTTCCCTCCCCCTCCTTGGCTGTCTACCAGTAAAATTCAATCTCCTGAGTACAACAAAGTACATCACCATAGAGCTGCTACCTGGACAAGTATTAGCCCCACGATATCACCAGGTGAACTGTGCAGGCAATACTCAACCACATGTTGTATTTAATCTGCACTAAGTGGTCATTGAATTATTAAACTACATACAGTATAAGTAGAATGACACTACAATAAGCTTGCACTCAATGCATTGGATTTATAACTCAGCACTACGTTGAAGTAAAGTCTGTAATCTCTACACAATACTACATGGTACTGTAGACTGTTAACAAGAATATTCAACATTTCCAAAAGAATCTAGATCTGCATGAACAAGCTATCATTCACTTTAACAAAATCTTTCAGAGTTCAGCTGCTTCGATATTGAAAGGGAGTTGAGATACCAGCAAAATTTCACAAAAAAGAGCATCTCTGGTATGGAATTCATTCTGCTGCTAGCCTCAGGTCAGAGGCACCCTGATATATTGTGTACATCAAATCAGGCAGTCATTCCATCTCCATGCTAAAGTACAATAAATTCTTTAAAATACAAGGGAGCTAGTACAACATTTAACTGAAAATTTCCCCACAATTAGGCCTTAAAATGTCTTAAAGCGACAAATATATTTAACTATCAAAAATGGATTGATTACTGAATGCTTACAGGATCACGCACAGGGAAATTGGAAGTCACAATGCTTTGACCAGTAATTTGAGTATGAAACAAAATGTCTGGGCTAGGACATACAGCTGTGGATCGCATTATAGGCTACACAGTTTGCTATAGACATATACAGTAGGTCTGACATCTAAAAAACTGTTCAATTACTATAACGCTTGGCAAATGTAAGGAAGTGCTTTACTAGTCTGGTGTTCGTGAAGGTTGCAGTGAGTGTATTAATATACATTAATAGTTGAGTAATAATTTTGTTAACTTCACCCAAATCTGATAAAAGTGTAATTGTGACACTTTTGCTAGTATACTTTCAGGTTGTAACTTTTCCAAACTGTTTCCTTTAAGTTTTTGCCTTGTGGGAAACAGTTTGTCTAAACTTGCACAAAAATCCAGAAGTCTATGACCTACAGTATAGACTCTTGAAACACAGAGACCCCATACTCTGAGAGGCTCTGCAGCAATAAAAGTACAACATCCCTTTCACCTCAAGGAAAGCAGTAATCAAGTATAAGGGGACCCCTCTAGTCTAAGTCCTTTAGGGACTGACATTTGATGAAATGGCATCTATTTTTCACAGGATATAAACGCTACACTATTTTGGTAACTTAAGTAACAGTTCAAATATTTAGTTCAGTTTTGAAGACTGAGGATGGCCTCTTCAAAGTGTTGCAATATACTGGGACACAAGATGAATGATCAGTATTACTGTACAGATGTACTGTACTGCTATGGAGCAAATATCCTACATGCAGTATCACATGTAGCCTACAGTATAGTACAGAGGTGAGGTTGTTGAACTGACATCTACAGCTAAGCCTATGTGAAGCAATTAAAGTTCTCTAACCTTCTCCAAAAGCTCGCATTTCTTTCATACCATATTAGAGTATTGACTATTTAAAGGTATTTCCATATACCTTACAATTCCCTTCCCCACTACTGTTTCTAATACTATGAATTCATCCCAACAAATAGCTTCATACAACTTGCCTTCCTTGATAAATTCAAGCAAGTCTTTGAATTTCCTCCCTGTGGCAGACACAAGACTGCTGATGACAATCCCAGAAATAGGACACTCACATTTAACAAAATTGCCAATTTTTCCTTTAAAAGGGTGGAGAATGGAAAGGCGACAACCTTTCCTACTTCAGGGTACAGGTGTCCGCTTGTAGCCCTTGAATTGAGACACAACAGTAACGTAAACAGGTCTTCAAATTGTGAGATCTAACAAACGACACCCTTAGGAAAGCTTTTAAATTCAAACTTAACAGAGAAAAAGCAATTTCCCTGTGTATGGTGTCCAACCATGCATGTAATTTTAATTAAAAGGCCTTACAAGTACAGTAACAAATTTGGTGGCATGACAAGTATCTGATGTTTGTGGATGTTTTTAGTACAGTGTTTTCAAAGTGCTGTAAGTTTAAGGATTGACATCTATGGGTGAGTTTTGTCAAGACAGAATAGAGTTATGGTATTGTGCAATGAAAAGAAAGGCTGCACTAAAAGAGTTTGCTTCCTGCTGTGTCCTTACTGTAAGTCTCAGGTTACAACACTGTACAGTATGTACTTGAAGAAAGACATGCACTGGTATGATGTTTCCAACAGTTTTACATTTTGCTCTTCATTTTGCTTCAACTTTGTAAGTCCATCACCTTCTACCTAATCAACTTCTAATGACGCAACTGTAATATCGGATGAGATTTTTACCTTTGCTACTGTTTACAATAAACAAAGTATTTACCAATCAAAACTCACAAACCCCTTTCTCCTACACATACACACACACATCTCTTGTCAATTTGTACTATGATGGATCCAGCTTCTTGTTTTGGATATATACGTGTACATCAAGAATATGACATTTTAAGATTTTCTGCTTCTATTGACTCCTGAGTTTTCCTAATTATCATCTAATACATCATCGACCCCAACACCAACCCAACTGCTGCAGAATGGCCACTTTTTTCTCAAAAATTTCAATCAGTTCTTTGGTCAAGGGCAGAACCCTCTTTTTTAAGACAGACTGCCAATAATAGCTCTGTATCACTCAACCAATACAAGACCATTAGTCCATCCTCAAAAAGTTAACTAACATTTAAAAAGTTAATTTAGCCTTCATATACGCACAATCACTCTTGTGGACATTTCTGTAATTAGCGTTTCGGATCAATACCCCCACCAATGTATCAACTCATCTACTACCTTCAAGAGCTAGGTTACATCATAGTGAGAGCGCTTTGTTGGAGGTGAACTGAGACGATAACAGTTGCATTGCAATTAAGTCATAAATGTCACTCTCACTGGCTTATATGTTCTTTGCCTTATCAAGGGTCCAAAGCATTGTTTGTACACTGTACTAAACACACAGCCAAGAGAACTACTGCCCTATGATATACAGAGAATGGTAGGAGTAATGTTTACAGTACTTGAAAAAATAAATGAATATTGCAAAATGATGATGAAAGGACTAAAGAAAGATTTTTGTGTTTAACATACACAGTCCTTGAACGATGCCGACACTAATGAGAGCTAACAAGATGTTTAATGGTGCGTACCATCTGATGGAGATGGGTGATGGCTTAACCAAACAAATGAAGCAGTCAGTTCTCTCTCAAAACACTTACATCCAAACTTGGATGAAGGAAAATTCAACACAACCAAAAGTTAATTACAGACAGCTAGCTATAGCTAAGGCCGACAACAAACCAATCACACAATGAAATAGATCTAGACAAATGAACTGCTGATGGTTTCGGAGCTGTTTGAATGAAGTCCAATCATAAGCTAACAACTGCTTTTGTTTGAACTACTGTATCCCATGGTTTAGTATCGATTTTTCTCTAATTGCTTTTAAGACCTTGCTTACATTTTAATTCATTCTGCTGCTTTCTGCCCCAAATTCTGGATTTATGTAACTCAGAGAAGACTACACCACTCTCTCACAAAACAGAGATACAGTAGAACACACTTGTTGAGATTCGGTTTAATCTGATGCATGGGAAACTGGAAATGAACATCAAGATTACACACTTAAACCACATGACTTCAAATTTTTATGACAAATTAAAATACAGACAAATGAAGATTTTCATTTTCACTTATACTTCAGCATGCTTGCAAGTTAAATTGTGTTTTTCAGTTTTAAGATTTCACTAATTCTGTAGTCTACCGTACCTACACCTCAGTGAATGGTGTATCACTTTTTATATTCACTCTACATTCTCAGGGTCCCTGGTACAGTATGATGAGTATGGAACCTGATGCAACTCTCTGCCTTTCTAATGTAGCTCAAGATAATAATACAAACTCCATTACACAAACACTGAAAACAAAACCTGTGCAACACTGAATGTGTTACATGCCATATCGAATGAAACTGGGGATGATCAGCCACTTACTAGTACTGTAGAACTGTATGATAGCAGTACGTCACTTACTTTGATTATTACCCCCTTAGTATTGTGCATGTGCGACGTGCACAAAATTAATACTACAGGTGTTTGTGCCCGTATAGTTTTAATATGATCACTGCTGTCTACACAGGTTACAAATGACCTAGATCTATCTTCCAATTCCCAGTAACTTAAAATTTATTTCAATTTCTTTTGCCAATTTCAGATCATGAATCATACAGAGTGGCTGCACTGTGGGTACAGTAAGTGTTTTCATACGTTCATACATGTTATTGCAGTAAAACTCCAGTTCTTGCACCATCACAATAACAAAAAGTAAATTATTTCTTTGCAAGTTTTCTCATTCTACGATGCTTGGCAGACTGTATCAGTGAATTATTAGCCATCCTGGATGAAGACAAGGACAAAAACTCATCTGCCAAATTTCATCCTAAATAACTCAAATTTGCACGACAGCTAAGCAAACAAACTGATATCTGCCAGGAGTAATTTTGCAGCTTAATTTGTTCACCAACTGATATTAACACAAGCCATTTATTGGCTCTCTCTTAGCATGATAGAGGTACTGTAATTTATTTTCATGTTTTTTGAGAAATGAATTTTGATAAAACACCCTTAAGATTTATCTACAATATCACAACTTCGATATGGTGTAACAAATATAAACTATACAAAATGAAATCAGCACATAATCAAGAATACAAAAATACATATCTTTCATTAATCATCCATCTTAGCGTATCACAGAGCTGTAAGTTTAGATACTGTAGTTGTGTTGTTATAACTTTCAAAACGACTTAAAATGAAGGTAGGCGTACTCTATGTGTGCTATGGCTTGGCTTTATTCAAGCTGTAACACTGTAACCAATGTGATAATACAGCTATTTTATCCTCACAATTCAATTTTACAGATGATAAAGCAGCCCATGCCATAAAGGGAATATGCAATCACCCTAATTTGAATATACAGTACCCTATCATACAGTACCCTATCATACAGTACCAATTCGGGAGTGGTTCCTTTCACTCATGGGAAAATCTGTTTTGTTACTTATTTAGAAAATTTAAACACAAAGAACTCCTTGGTTTACCTTTATTATTCAATATTTTTGTTTAGAAACATAATAGAACATTGTCATGAGGGAAATAGGAGAAGATACAGTATATACTGTATGTAGGATTTAGGTGATGTCTGAAAATTGAGTTGGAAAACTGCTTTCTCACATCAAGCACTTTCACACTAGAGGCACAATGCTAAGCAATATGATATGATACAAAAGTTGAAAAAAATATAATTACTAAGATCTTTTAACAGGAGGTACAATGTGACACGATAGGATGCCATGCAGTACTTCAGGATAAAATTGATTTGAAATTTTTCAACTTTCACTCACTTCTTTGTGAACCAATGATGAGTGCACCTATCCTGTTATATCACAGGAATAATTGGTCACTGGAATACTGCTAAGAGCAGAACAAAACGTCACCTACAGTATAGTGTGAAAGGGCTAGCACCTTTTTTATTGTTGTACCATATCAGTCGTACCACATCGCATGCAGAGTGACAGGGGCATTTGAATCCCCAAAACTATGAAGGGAGCCTATGAGTTGGTACCTATTTCCAAACCCAAGCACTGCCCTCGCTCATCTACACCCATACCAAACAACACATCAAAGTGAACAGGCCTATTTCATTCATGCTTGAAAAATGTTTGGAAATTTTTCCTATCATCCAGCACCCCGTACATCACTGACTTCAGATTTTAACACAAACTATACATTTACACTCACAACCTTCTACCTATAATACTGCTGAAATTATACCAGACCTGTATCTTGCTTCTCAAATTCATGTTGACCTTTTAATATAATACATCAAATCTGCCAAACCCTTCTTTTGTCTGTCGCCCTCAACTATTTCCTATTGAAACCTTACTGTTCATGTCCAGAACCATTTTAAAGGAGAAGAGATGCTCCAGAGACTTTGCTCCATTCATATAGAGTTACAGTAAACTTATTTCTTCTTGCAAATGAGAAACTTTTATGACAAAGGTAAAGGCCTACAACACTGCAATGTGCAGTACTGACAAGGAACCCCAGGCAATTTGAGCCATTCTCAGCTGCTAGGCTTGGAGAGTTCAAGATTCAATTATTCAAAGGAGGACCACTGAAGGTCTATCAAGGGGAAAAACAGCAAGTCAACAAAAACATTCATAAGTTTAAGAAAAACATTCCATACAGATCAGTACTTTTGCACAATAATAGATGAAGAGCAAAATGTAAAGTCACACTGTACTTGTTAATACACTACAGGGCTACATGTACAGTAAGTACATAGTACAATATGTATGGTTCAGGTGTTTTGAAAACAAGCTTTGGGGTCCAAAGGCACACAAGGGTATTTTATCCATAATACTGCAGTAGTACACAAAAGGAATGTTTTTTTTTTTTTTGTTTTTTTTTTTGTCATGTCTCTGCTGAATGTTGTACTGAATATTAATGAGGGTAGGTTATATTTGTACTCATACCAATACTTGAAATAGTCATGCCAGTGTCCCCCTCTGATGCTATAGTAAATGCATAATTTTGCACTCAGCCTAGAACATCATGCAAAAGATGTGTATTATATCCCAACTCAGAATCAGTGGGAGTACACTCACTTAGACTTTTCAAGGTATAACACTGAACCCAAACTAAAAGTCTGCACAACAGCTATCAAACATTTAAGCAAATGTTATAAAATAATATAAAGAAAGGACTTGCGGTAAACTCTGAATATCAAGTACAGTAACTGTAACAATTTATAGCCCCACAATAGGAGGCTCGGTCGACTCTAACATTTTTGGGCTCAAGTACCCATGACCGCTAGAACTAGTGACTCAGAAGGAATCGTGACTACTACAATGATACCCTAACTGATGCAGGAACAGAATACATGTACCTCAACAGCCATAAACTGCCAGCAACTAGCAGGGCTGGACTAAGCATGTGGAGGGTCTGGGACATGCAACTGTGTGGGAGCCCTATAGTACAGCTTATGACCACATGACACAGTACCGGAACACCCAAGGTATATATTATTCCCAAATGTGGGGGGCCCTAAAATGTGAGGGGCCTGGGGCATGTGCCCCTGTTGCTCCGCCCTTAATCTGCTAGTGACTAAGCCTACAAATGTGAATTACGACACCATTACACACTACAGGTGTCTCAACGACTAAGGTACCTAAGTGACAATATTGGGTAATTGGGAAACTTAATTGCGACTGAAAGCAGAAAAAGATCAAGAGAGCCACTTGCGTTACAAATCTTCCTTAAAGGGAAAATGCAGTCCCCCCAATTTGAGATAGTGTATCCTGGTACCCTAGTTCAGGAATATCTCAATTCAATCATGTGACAATATTTTTGTCACTTATTTCTTAAATTTATACAGAATAACTCCTTGGTTAACCTTCAACATTCAATGATTTTATCAGGAAACATTACAAAAAATACTTGTGAGAGAAATATGAGATCTAATTTAGCAAATTTTTGTTTAAATAAACTTGGGCGACTGCCTTCTCCCTTTAAAACCTGTGAAATAATACAAATTTGTAAACTACAAAATATGAGCTTTTGTGCGCATTTCTCATGGTATTAAAAATTACCCAGGAGTCCAGATTCAATGCAAAGGGGAGTCACTGCTTGACTTCCTACCAAGAATAAGGACTAAAGCAGTCAGGTACAGCGCCCCACTCAAGCCTACATGAATCCTCCAACAGTAATTTAAGGTTTCTCTCCAAAATCAAGGGCAAAAGGCCCATATATACGTAGGTGATTTTAATAGCAGGCCTTGTAACATGAGTGTCCAATAAAATTATACAACTGGGAAAGTCTCTAACAAAAATGAAAACGTTTACCCTCTAAGAAAACTCGTAATCAGATCTTTGAAGGACAAACCCTTATTCTTCCAAAAGCTGGTAGGTAAAATTTTTTGTCTATTTCAACATTCCCCATCAATTTTCATCTTTCATCAGACAAATTCACTTTTTAGTCTCTTGTTCTATAGTGAAATATTAGAAGTAACTGACAATGTAACAGGGTGGAGATCAATACAGATATATACCAGCAACACATACATCTATTTTGATGATATGCATTTATATTCAACTTTTACGGTGGGAGTGGTTGCATGATATCAAAACTTGTTCAAAGAAGCTTTATTAGATAAAGTAAAAAATTGCATCTTATCAAACCTTACACCACCCTGTTGGAAACGGCTCACATGAGAGAGCTACAGTATAAAATATTGTCAAGTGATTACTATAGAAAATTTGCATAAGGGAGTAGTACAATTGTGTGCTTTTGTTAGGTTTCATAAATTTTAACTGCACTCTGGTATCGACTAAATTGTCACAATTACTGCACCAAATGCTAGGACCTTAGTTATATCCCATTTAAAATATTCAAGAGACCTACATACTGTATACCCTTGTCCAGGTACAAAAAAGGCCTTGCAAATGAGGAATGAAGACAGTGGGTAGTCCATAGGGCAACAGCACCCCATCAAACACAGGGATAGTTTCAGAAAAAAATACCCATGTAAATAGGAGATAAGTAGCAGTAGGGTTCAGAGACTCCAAAATTAACATCAAAGGTAGAAGGCATTTTGTATATCAATAGACAGGTATGGTTACCAATAGATATAAAGATAATACTGTGGGAGACATTTGTTTACAGAGCACATTCTAACACATCTCTTAAACTTGCTGGTATGGGAATCTAGGAGCCCTGACACTTACCCCATTTATCTATTGTAACCATCACCTGCCTGCAAGTCAGTACAGCCTCTAAGAACCCCTCTGTCATATCCTACTTCACCAAATAAGCCTCATACACAAAAAACGCTTTCTCTCCAAGACTGATTTTCTCCAAAGTTTCAAATGGAAGACTTATGGCAAGCATGAAAACATACATCTTGAAGAAAGTATAATTGAATAAACTGGCAGTAAGTACTCTATATAAAACACAGGTGGGTAGACCTGCAAAAATGCAATACCTGGTAATCTTGATATATTCTTTTCTATGAATAATGACATTTTGCTAAAGTATCACATGAAGTGTTGCCACTATAAATGCAATTGAATTTAAGGCTTTCAAGAAGATAACCAATTTGCATGTAAATTTGTGGAACTGTATTGTACTATACAGAGCTCAATTCAATGCACTGCACCTAACTACACTGCAAATAACAGTGGCATCCTCAGAATTGTAATGATGCTTAGATGGAATTCAATTGTCCTAGTTATGTGTGTATGTTTTTTCTTTTTTTTTCTCCTTTTTATCCAATGTATCTGATCTCTGTTGACTATGCTGTAATCCTGGCCCCACAAGTTAGGCCTATGGGGGTAGGTCTCCTTTAATTAAAGTATGATAAATGCACACAGTAAACGGATAACACACAAGACTTCAATAGCCCCCAATGAACATTCATGGTTAGGCAATCAACTGCCTGGCTGACTCTCTAAACCTTATTAGAGGGCAGTTTCCCCAAAACTTAGTGGTTTGGGAGTTAACGAGCAAAGAACTTACCTGTCTCCTGACACAACAACTGCACAAACAGGTTTCTTGACAAGAGACAGGCCTATTGCTTCTCCCTGTAGGACCACCTTTGGAACACCTGTCCTCTCAATCGGCTAGAATGTTTATCAGGGCAGATAAAGCATGGTGTAAGAATGCCTTTTCCACATTTAAATGGCCTTCAACAGGCACAACTGAGTCACCTTTTACCTTTCTCTTCAGGTC
>WURT03135975.1:15151-29314 GCA_009936505.3 Holothuria glaberrima | reverse complement strand
TTATACATTTCATTTCCTTTTTGACAGGTCAATGTTCAGGACAGATTTCACTTGCTACCCATCATTACCCCAGCGTACCCCCAGCAGAACTCTACGTACAATGTCACACAGTCAACTAAGGCTGTTATAGAACAGGAACTAAAAGAGGGTATGTCTAACTTAATTTAACTCAATGGTTTTATGGTGTTGTTCCTAGAATTATCATTGTTTTCCCAACATTTTTATTAAGATTATCATTTTTAAAGGTTGGTATTAAGAGGGCAAAAGTAAGTGGAGAGAATATTCCTTTGTTGTGTTTATTGGGCAAGCTGCTTTGCTGTAATATGTTTTTGAGCTCAGGGTCTGACTGTGTGTTTCAGATCAAGGCTGCAGTATAATTGCAGATCAGATATCAGGATCTTATACTCCAGTGTACATCTTTTCAATGGGTAAGGGGTGAGGGGGGGAATCTTACCCCGAGCATGAGACCAAGATTATAGTTTAAGTATCCAGGATCAATAGCAATCAGAGATCAATGGCTTTGCTACCTCTTTTATGTTGTTTTCACACTGGAAAAACTTGTTCACAAGAACTACATGTGGTGAGCATAAATAGTGTACAACTAGAGGTTTCAAAAAATTTGCTTGGGCTATAAATTTGTAAAATAACACTTTTTGGATATACATGCCAAATGCTGTAATATGCCTATTCTGATATACAAGCAAAGGTTTTTTTTTCCTTTTCATTTTCAGGTCTTGCAGTAACTCAGGAAATTTTACAAGGAAAGGCATCCTGGGAGAAGCTGTTTACTCCATCAAATTTCTTTCAGAAATACAAGTGAGTGTGTCATACAATGTCCACCAAAAAAAAAAAAAGTTTCTGCAAAATTATACTGTAGACATTGAGATAATGAAATAGTCTCTTTAATGTCTTTTTCTTACTACCATTTTTTTTTTCTTCTTTCCTATTTCTAGGCATTATATAGTACTTATAGCTAGTGCTGGCTCTAAAGAACATCATTTGGAATGGTAAGTATAGTTTCTGAACTACTTGATGTATATGTATACTTTTTTATGTAGATATTGTAGTAGGTGATTCTCTCAGTGTGTTGGTTGTCATGAGAATCATAGAATGAAGGAAGACTTACTTTAATTGCTGCTTTTGTAGCAGAATGAAAGAGATAACCTCTATGCAGTAGTTGAAATAAAGATTTTGAAAAAGAAAAATCAGTTTCAAGCATTTCATTATGAAGTATACCAAATGTGACATGGTTCTGAAAATGGTGCAGTTGTCTTCTTTTTAAAGGAGATGAAACAATTGCATTTCAGTATTAAATGTAAAACAAAAGGAAAGCAAATGTGAAGCCCACTGCAAGAATCTCATCTTCATAGTTCAGTGGGACATTAAGATCTTGGTGTATCATTAATTTTCAAGAAAGCTTCAGTGTCAATGTAACCAACTTGCGGCAAGTCCGTTTTGACTTTTCATGCCAACTTTGTTTTTGAAATCACTAATTGATCTCCCAGATGTAAACACAGTACCTTCATTATGAAACTGTCATAAGCTTGAAATCGCAGTACCAAAATTAAATGCAACTGACAAGGAATCTCCAAGCCTTTGTGGTCTGTGTATTTTGAAATGTTTGTAACATGTGTGTTTGTATCAGAGTAGAACAGTGTTGTACTCAGTCCTTTCATTCCTGAAGTTATTTATTGAATAGTTTTGATCCTCAAAAGTGGAAACAAATTTTCAAGATAGAGGTAACTTTTGGTAAAGGAAATGAGCCTTAAATATCATAATTGACTTTCCACAAGTGGATACCTGAGCAATCGCCAAAGTTTTTGTGTGAGATTAAGAATTAGGGAATTTACTCTCCTTTCTTTTATTGTGATATCATATTTAATTGAGACCAGAACCTTTTCCTTTCTTCTCTTGTAATCAGTATTTTTGTGCACCTATTCACAGGGTTGGACTTGTGGAATCTAAAATCAGGATACTCGTGGGAAGCCTGGAGAGAAACTCACACATTAAGTTGGCTCATGTGAATCCAAAAGGGTATTCATCGCCACCCAATGAAGATGATGAAAAGTAAGTTGGTGGCAAACCTGGGATAATGGATGATGCGATGGACTGGGGAGGCAAAAGGGAAAAAAAAACATTGATTGGGGAAAATCCCCATGCCCCCATGCTTGGGCAACCCTTGTGTTTGGGGGGCAGGGTACCTACAGTCCTTCTAGTTGCAACTCTGAATCAAGTTGTGACACCTGCAAGGACATCACAATGCAAGCAGGAACATATTCCACAACAGCTATGAACTGCTGAGTACTAACCTACGAGTTAGGCCTACACAGGCATCTGAAAAGCTGAGGTGCTGAATTGCCAATGCTGGACGTTTGTAGGGTTAAAAGGAGAGAAAACTTGTCATCAAGTAGAGAAAAGATCAATATCCAGAGTGGTGTTTCATTGCTTCATTAAAACCTGGAAGAGATCACAACTTAAGCTCCAAAATATGATTTTTGTGAATATTTAAGACAGTAGTGAATATTCCCTGGCAGTCATGGTTCCAAGAAAAGTGAAGTGGCTACATGACTCCCTGAAGGAGTTACAACTCTGAAATAGAGTTGGGTTATCCACCCAAGCCTGTTGTTGACTTGTTCCGAGTCATTGTGGTCTTCAGACTATTGCCTGGTAGCACATAAACCTTTATGAAAGAGAAAATCTGTTTGCCACCCATCCTTTAAACCACATAGCAATTTTCCATTTCTAATTCAAGGTATTCTGGTTTGAAGATTTAGGACTCACAGAGTTTTGTTAAGAAATACCAGCAGTTTTCCTCAAGAGTACGAAATGTTTTGTAAAGTCTACAGATTTACCCAGGAAGTTTTTTTCATTTCTTCAGTGTCAGAATCATCCAGTTATTTGACAATGCTTAGCACCCATGAATGTAGAAGGAGCATGTAGTGGCTTATTGATGACAAATCCACATCTTGATGGCTTCCAATTTTACACTTTTACTCAAATTCAAAATGTTTTCAATTTAGGTCAGTTTAGATTGGAAAATGGCAGACTGCTTTGGATGAAAAATCTATCATGCTGTGACCTCCCTGGAAGTATGTCCCAAACCTCCTAATTGCGAAGTCTCAGTGCTTCAACTGCCACTGTCGTCATCCACCTGTTAATTCCTTAAAAATGAGGTTATAATGCCTGGAAATTTGATACTAGTGAAATGTGTCTATGGCATGCAGGGTAGGATCTTGTATGAGACTTAGTAGTAAATTAACCTAGGGTCAACACACACATTTGCAAAAAAAAGTTATTACAAAGGTCTCACGTTTGGGAAGAATCACAAAAGATATCTTTCTCACTTTGCCCAGTGGACATCAGATATTTTCCCATCATGCATTGCATTTCTGAAAACCTTTTATTTTAAAAAATTAGTAACTTACATGCTGTTGCAATTCTGTTCTTAGTAATGTTGATGGTGTTTGGAATTTTGTCAAGGAAGCCTCAATGCAGTTGGCAATTCTGGGTAAGACACTGTCAAATTAAGAACAATCAAAATTGTAGTGTTATTGTACAACCCCACACCCATTATGGTCAGAGAAATGAATTAGGGTGCATGGGTCACAACCTCACATTTGGTGCTTTTAGTTCAATGTTTTATTTCAAGTTTTTAATCTTTGTAGTTGTTTTAAAAGAAAAGAGAAAAACTCTAACTTTACTACTTGCCCATTGAGAAATGAACCAGAACCTCCAACTGCTGAGTGTCAACCTCCCCCCTCTCCCCTTTGTCACCCCCTTCCCTCGGATGTTTCTTCCTTTAACATTTTTCATCCAATTGGCCATATCCTCAAAAGATGTATTTTTTCTTCCCAGAAAAGACAACTATTGCTCTGTTTGGTTCATCGGTCTTGAATTCCAGCACCTAGATACCTCAACCAATATTGACCTTACTTATGACATCAGGTTCTTCGTAGATCGTACCCATCAGCAGGCTGTCAGTATCAATATGTGGAAAGAAGGAATGAAAATTGAAGCAAAACATGTCAAGAGGTATTTTTTGGTCAATTTACTCATTTATTATTGCCCAGCAACATCAGTGTGTGGCTAAATGCAATGGTATGGGTAATAATTAGAGCAGATACGCTATCTCTTGATATATCAGCTGCGATGGACTAACTATGTTCAGTTTTAAAGATCTAAATAGGATCAATATTTTGTGAATTTTCTGACGTTAGAATTAAAATGTTGACATGGAAAAATCTGCAGTGAGTGTGTGTACTTATCAAACATAAGTATAAGTTTAAAGACTCACTGTATTCATTTGCAAATTTTGTCCAAGGAATTACTAAAACTGTACCGTAAATCTCATTCCACTTCTTGTTATCACTGTTCAGAAATAACTGTGATGACAGGCAAACTTTCTTCAAAAGGTGGCCTTTTGGACATGGCCTTTTGAAACAAAAACACAAGGAAAACAGAAAAAGATTTTCACATGAAATTTTTAATGGGTATGTTGGTTGGTCAATAGATGGGGATCAGGCATGGACATTTTACAAGTTTCATAGCCAGCAGTGCTTGGTTTTATCCTTGATGTATTATCATTAAATATTTTGATGAAACCAGTTCTTGCAAACCCCAAAGGGATATTGTGGTGACAAAATAGGTCTCATAAAATGTGGTCATGCTATTTTGTACCCAAAAGAACCCTTGTTCCTGAAATATCGTTCCTAGTTGTCCATGTATGCCTCCAATGTAATGTGATTAAGATATAGTTGTAAGTAGTTTTGGACTGCTTGTCGGTATTCGCCATCAGTATCAACAGATAGTTCCCATATTCATCTTGTATCTGTATTAATACAACACTAGTTGCAGTGCAGTACAATACAGTGCTATGGCATGCAATGTTATGAAATCTGAAATATTTTGTACAATAAGCACTAAAGGAGGTAGTCTAGTGTCTATGTGACAAGTTTTGTGGGGATTTTATTTTCTGTAGGGATTACAATATATTCATATTGAGTGTAGGATTTAGGACACAACTTGTGAATTTCTGTGATCTTGAATTTCTGTTATCTTGAATCTGTTATCTCATGCTGTTGCTGTTATCTCATGCTGTTGCTGGAGACAAGTGGAAATAATAAAATATTTTAAGTTCTTTACCTTTTCTTTTAATGTATCCCCAGGAAACAGCTAACAACTTACTTACCGGAAAGTGTCTTAAAACTCAAGAAAAAAAGGAACCAGTCACAGGGCACCCAGTCAACAGAGACTACCCCTTCAAAGCCCGCTACTGTCACCACCCCAGAGGTAAGGACTCCAGTGGGTCACAGAAAGCCAGAGAATATGTCCGAGGATGAGTTTCTGTATGGGAGTGATTCTAGAGGGTCCACCCCTGGGGACTATCAGAGCCCAGTGGTGAAAGTTAGCGATGATGATCAAACAGCACCAGAAGCAACACCGGAAACAACACCTGAAGTAGTGCAAGATGGTGCCAGTGGGGAGGAGGTAACACCGGTAGATCAGGTGGAGGAAAAGGGTGCCAATGGGACAGAGGAAATGAAGGTTGGTAGAATTATTGTTGTTATTATTATTTGCCACATTTATAGAGGGCTCTTTTCATGCTGGGAATTTTTTCAAAAGTGTCTCACTATAGAACAAAAGTAAAATTTCAAAAGAAAAGAAGAAGCAGTTCATAAAGGTGAATCAGCCAGTTATTGTGATGAGTTGGGTGGAGTTAGATAAAGAGTTAAGGTATGAAGGATAATAGCACTGGGTAAATGCTCTCTTCGTCTGCTACCCTACAGGGCTGTAATCCTTCTGAACCTATTGTCAGTACTCAAAGATTCTTTGCAGAGATCCTCAAGATATTTCACCTGATATGTGCTGGCTTTATGTCATCTATAACCTGTTGGTTTATCCTTGTTTTATGGTGGTGTACTGTGTTTGGACCAAATCCCCCCCCCCTTCAAAAAAAAAAAGAAAAACCTGTTTTGCCTGTACCAAGGCGGTTTCAAATTACCCTAACTTCATTGCCTGTAGTTAATGCTGTGTATAAGCAGTAATGCTTCTCACTGTTTAACCATGTAGTGGCTTTAATTTAGTCAGTTACCTTTTGACTCAGTGCATAAAGTTGCCATCAGATTTCTCATGCAAATTATATGCTTTTGACTCAACAGTTCAACACACTTTGGTTTTCTGAGTGTTTTCATGAAAACAACAGCTTGTGTTGTATATACATATTCAGAAAAGTGTTCCTACACTGTAGTAGTAATAATAGGGCAAGGAACCCTGTAGTGAAGACTAAAAATGTATGGCTCCAGTTGGATTCTGTACCTTTCATCCACCCTTCTACCCATCAGCTGTTTGTCTGAGAATGGTCTTACATACTCCCATCTATTAACCCATATATTTTTTCATCTGTACTGTTTGTTGGGTGTTTCATATTATAATTATCTGTTGTATGGTTTGAAAGAAATTGTGTTTACATTTTTGTGTGGGTTCCTATGACATTTACTCCAAGGCAACAGATTGGATATGTGGGGAAGCTGCTTATAGGGAGCTTGCACCAAAGGTCAAATTCAGCGGACGCACTAGTTTTTCTGGAGGACAGTGCGCTATGCACTACATTGCTTTAGTACATGACCTAGTGTCTGTGTGTGTTGTTTGTCCTCCAGAAGGTGATTGCCTTAGTTGACTTTTGCATGCATGCAGGTTCCGTATAGCAGTTTGTGTTTTTGACAACAGCATGTGGTTGCATGAAATAAAAATGTTCCTTTTTGTTTTTTCAATCATATCAATCAGGTGTCCTCTGCATCTCCTGAGGGCAATGGAAGTTTCAAGAGGCCTGCAAAGAGAATCTCTGATGAGCTGGATTCTGATCCAGAAAACCAACCTAAGAGAGTTAAATCAGATGAAGCCCTTGTCCCTACAGGGGGACAGGGAGACCACTCAGTGGTGAGTGTAAAAGATATGTTGTAGGAATAATGCATTGTGGAAGAAGTCCAAGTCCTGACAGGTGAACAGTTAGAACACTCACTGCTGTAGTGAGTTAAAACAAGCCTGTGAGAAAGGGATTACAGTAGGAGAAATGCATTGTGGGACTCCTTGCAGAATCGGAGGAGACTGATAGTGTTGTGTAGAAATGATGCATTGTGGAGGAAATATTTTAGTGAACCTACATCATGAGCGAATTGCATTTTATGTCATATTAAAGATGCATTGTGTGGAAAATGCATTCAGGTTTGCAAGGCAGTTAGAGTGGTTTAGGAAATGCAAAGTATTACAGGTTACAAATTAATGTATCTGAAAGATTTTATCTTGTATTCTGTGTAATTTTGTGTAATTTTACAGCCCAATGGACAAGAAGAGACTTCAAGAGTTGCCATGCCACCTCTAATAATCAAACAACAGGTTAGTACCACATGTAGAGAATCAATTTATGTATAAAAAAGGTTAAAAAGTAGGAAGGAAAGGACTGACTTGTCTTGGAAATTCCTTTCCTTGGGAGTTTGGATCAAATGTATCAAGAGAGGCTCAAAGTTTCAGCAGATGTGATTTGTAATAAAATACTTAAGCACTGTACTTCTCCTTAACTTTGATGTATGCATAAAGACTATGTTTCTTTAGCGTTAAATCATGTAAACTGCAAGATGTAACATAAAATAAGTGTGGCATTGTTTGGTTGTAAGAATATGTCTACTTTTGTCAAGCAAGGTAGCTGAAAATCATTGGTATTGTTTATTCTGTTTATCATGTTTTCTGTGGATGACCTTGGCTTACTCCTAATGATGTTGGACCTATTGTCTTGGTTAGATGAGGTTTTACGGCTCAGTTTCTAACCTTTTGTCTTGGACACTTTAAGCATCTTTTAAGAATTACTGTTTGAGGATGAGCAGTCAATGTATTTCATATGATCCATTGCATAAACTCTGACCATACAGTATTGACATTCTTGAACACATTTTATCTGGTAACCCAACATGGAAAGAATTAAGGCTCAGGTACCAAGCAAAGCAACCTTTGAATGAAAGTAGAAAGAAGTATTTGCTTAAAGGGCAAATCTTTTCATCCCAAACAGTTCCAATTCTCCCATCTGTGCGACTTGTAGCTTCTCCCATAACTGTATAAAGCCCTTCCATATCCTGGTGAGCATACAAAGCTATAATAGCAGTTCAAGTACTCTCTCTCTGCATTGTGTGGAATGTGAGCTACTCTGCATCTTTTGAATTTTCAAACTTTGCTGCAATCAAAGAGCAGTCACCAACTGAGAATTTTGATACTCCTCACTAAAAATATACTTTGGGGAGACAAGTGTATGTCTTTAAGGGAAAATAAAATGGTAGGTGTCACATGATTGCAATGGCTTTTGTCTCCTAAAATGTGTCAAACCTTTCTTTTCTACCTTGCAGAGAACATCTAGTGAAGACCTACCAGAGCTGACCTCCCCTGCTCCCCAAGCAACCACTTTGGGGAAGAAACCAATCAAATTACAATTGTTACCTGGGAACAATACCTAAGACATCATGCACCAATCAGAAACAAATATTTGCTGATGAAATGAGAGGGCACGGGCTAAGTCGGGAATATTCCTCGGCAACAGCAAGCCACACTTGGTTGCCCCTCTTCTTTGTCTACTGGTATAGCAGCACTTCATCCATTCCAAGGGTTTCCATGGTCAATGGAAAGGTGGCAAAATTTTGAAATGCAATTTCTTGGCATGAAAAAGACAAAGTCTTCAAAAAAGAAAAAAAGAAAAAAAAAGTAAGAGATGTTGAACTTTCACATGAAGAATGAAACATGGAAGAAAAGGAGAATAGCCTTTTTTGAGACTCATTTCCCATCTTACCAAGTCTCAAGAATTTTGTTAAAATTTGCAAGTGGAATAGAGAGCTCTGTTTTTGGAATGAGCAACATTTTTATCATACATTCTGGAGGGATGATTCTTGATTTGTCATGGTAAAGTCAAAGAATTATTATTTCAAATCCCTGCTGAAACCTTTTTTTTGTCAATTTTTTTTTTTGCAAAACACTGGAATAACCTCTTAGGTATTTACTTAAGAGTGGTGAAGCTTTTCAGAGCAGTGCTATGGCCTTAGTGATATCATGGTTAGTTTGTTGTCTAACATGTGTTCTCACTTTTGTAAATGATGTCTATGGACAGGGGTGGTGCCACAGGGTGGCAGGGGGGAAACTGCCCCTATAATTTGCAAGAAAAGGGAAAGAGAGAAGGAAAAGAAGAGGGAAAAAGAAAAAAGGAGGAAACTAAAGCGAAGAAAGGACAAAGTGAATGAGAAAGTAAAAGAAGAGGAGGGATGGGGTAGGCCTATATCTGATTCATATAATTAATGTGGAGCATCCAGAAGGTCCTATTCTGCTGTTTGCAGCCTTTAGACACCCTTTTATAATGCACAAATGAAGCAAGGAAAATTTTTGTAATAGTTCAAGAATGTTTCTGTGTACTCCAGGCATGTTTTTTGTGTAAAAACTTTCCCGAATAGAAGGCAGTAAAGTATCCAAAAGAGGGCTTCAGGAGTTTTCTTGACAACATAACCTTCCCTTGGCCACAGAGGCTTCACTCCTCTTTCACCCAACCAAACACTAGAATTTACTAAATTATGAACATTTTCAAGCCATACATGATCAGTTCAAAATATATCACAAAGCCAGCACCATTTTGCATCCAAGCATCTTTAAATTACTAAAAATTTCTCAAAAGGGAGGGGAACACCCCCTCCCCTTAGACCCCTCCCCAGGACAGCAGTCACTCACCCCATACTTTGCCCCCAATCAAAATACCCTGGGGCCACCCCTGTCCATGGAATGAATAATGCAGCTAATAGCTCCTTTAGTGTCAACTGAATAGCCCCCTTAATTCCATAAGAAATGAGTGGGTTATGACTTCAATGGGTCCTGTCCCTTAAGTCAAGTTGAAGCAGTTACATTGGTCCTTTACAGTGTGATATCAACATGTATCTTATTACTATGCTACCTGTCAGAAGCTCATCCTCACAAGAGTGATAAGAGTTTTGCCACATGACAGTGCAATAGATAAATGTCAATTGTGATATGATTTATATGTGACAGTCAACATGTGCGGCAAACAAGGAGATATTGAACAATATATTTATCACATGCTATGACATAATTTTCCTCAAAGTAAGTCCAGTAGTTAAAAAGTAATGGCAGGGGAAGAAAAAAGTCTCAAGAAAAAAATGAGAAAAAGCAGGCTATCTGAATAAGAGGAAAATGTTGTATTTGTGATACAGAAAATTTCACTCCTTAGAAACCATGATATATAGAAATGATATGTCATTAAAAATAAGGTTGCCAAGTAACTTTACTTTCAAAAAAGAAGTTCTCATGAAAAGAAGGTCTGTGTAGCTTGTGAATAATAAGTTCAAACAAGCTTTCCTATTTCAAATGATGCAACTTTCATAACTCTTGAAATGTTGAAAATTTTGTGAAGAGAAGCTAGTGCTAGAGTATATTTGTGAGACTGGATGGTTTAATAATGATAAGAGCAGTTTCTTGTCTATGCCATATTGATGCAGTGTAAAGGCAACATTTTCTTTTAATCCTTTTGTCTCCATTTTCATAAATTATGAATTTACTAGATATAAAATAGTGAGGCTTGAAGAACTGTACAAAATAAGACCAGGTGTTTAAGGATAAGAAACACACAGACTAATTTTAAAAAGAGTGAGTGAGACTGACAGAATGTGGGAACTTTCAAGAAGTACTATTTCCGCTGTTTCTTAATCAGGGGCAACTGTCATAAGAAGTTTCCTTGTCATAAGGAACTTGACTTTTCAAGCAGTAATGCCTGTACAGGAGAGGTCTTTCACCTATGGCATGGGAGCTAAGTAATCTGTGAGAAAGAACAAAAATGGGATTGTGTACCATTTTCTGATTTTTTGCCGAAGGCAGTAGTCTATGCGATGGTGATGCCATGTGCGTGGGTGTGTGTATGTGACATTGTGCTTGAAAACAGAATATCCTTAAGGAGGTAACTGTGGGAAATCTCTTACTTGGCTTGATGATACCCCATATTTAGTAGGTGATTGCTACTTATTTTGGTGGAGGCCAAAGGTCACTTGAGGTCATCAGAGTTCGACCTGTAAAAATCCTATAAACATGATACCTCAAGAAGGGAATGTCTATGAATGTATATTTGTTAGTGAGTTCCCAACTTGAGGAGGTGTCTGTAAGTTTTGGTGGAGGTTAAATGTTACTTTAGGCCACCCGGGCCAAACCATGAAAATCTTGCAAACATGATTTGATTTGTTAAGGGAGAAAACCTGTATGAATCCCATGCCTGGTACGTCGGTGCTCCATATGATGTATTGTATTGTTTATGGTAAAGGTTAAAGGTCATTTGCAGTCACCACAGATCAACCAATGAAAACCTCAACACCATGAATTGACATGTATGTTACATGTTTGGATCTTAGATCTGCATCTTCTGTCAAAACTTAATAGCAAGGAGCTAATTTATGATCATGTTGACATGATATCAGTCTGTCTGATCTATGCTCTTATATCCTAAACTTCACATGCCTTACAACTTTGCAATGAAAGTTTGTCCTATAGACGAGTTTGGAAATGTTTGCACACAATGCATCATGGGAATAGGTCAAAGGTGAAGTGAACCACAAACTTTTGTGGTAGTTGTTGATTATGTACCTCTTTCAGACATACACATATTTCATTGATTTTGCAAGAGTTGACAATGTAGTGCAGGTGTGATACATGTCCACCAGGCTGGTAAGTGTATCACTGCACAAAGGCGTAAAAGTTGTCACAGTACAGCTGACCTCGTGACTCCACCCTAAACAATGAAGTACCAAACTCACTCATTAAACAAGTAAATTATATCCAAGTGGCAAGGATACAAGAAGCCTTTTGGCTCTCAGGTGTTTTTTTTTTTTTTTTTAAGGTAAAGTACTGTAGGGTTAGGCATTTAATACTGTGGGTCCTTCACCATGGTGGAAGGATTTAATTTATCTGCCTTTTCCAAATTGTGAATTTATTAGTCTATGTTTTGTCTTTTCTGTCAAATTTTGTACCAATGTTGTAAAATTTTAGACAATAGCAAAAACAACTGAAAGAAGTCTCTCAAACAAAAGTTGTATTTCTTATATTTCTAGTATTTGTTTGGGAAGTGTTCATTAGAAAGTGGTAAAACTAGGTTGCAAAGGAGTGTCCAGTCTCTGTCATAAAGGATTTGCCCCTTGACCCTTTAGCTACTGTTTTTCTCCTACCCTCACTGTTAAAGTCTGAAGATGTGCAACTGTGGAAAAGATGACTGTTTCAGGCTTAAAGCTGACTACAGAATCCTGAAGTAGTTGTTCGGACTATTTATGCAAAAGTCTGATTCATTGAAAATAATTTCTTAACTGCAGGGCAAGTAAATCAAATATGACACCTCCCTCCTCCCCATCCATCTGTTTCTTGTTTCTTTTTGGGGCATGCCTTCATTGGTACTTTATCAATAGGTTCATGTCCTGTTTCAAAGAAGGAATGGCAATGTACATATATCAGCTAAATAATGATACACCTTTTGGTCAGTATGCTAGATAATGGATTTGACTTGGACCAAGGAAAAAGTTTTACTAGCTATTATGTCCATAATCTGTCAGGTTTTATGTTTTCTGCATTGGAAAGAAAAGGCTTTCAAGTCTATTACATCATTCAGTTAAAGACAACATAATATCAGGCAATGCATATTTGAGGTACCAGCCATTGTGTATCTGCTGTAATGCTTTTCCTTTGTGAAGACAACAGGTTTGTCTGCAGAAACTGTGCTTTTAGTGTTTGCAGTAAGCAGCATAATAGTTTCAAAATGGGGGGGGGGGGGATGAATTTCTCACACCTGTTGGGAGAACCAGTTGGGGAAAAGTTGACATTTTATGTTGCACTTTATTGAGATTCCCCTTTTGAACCAAAATCTCCCTCAAAATATTTTGTGAAGGGGGAATAGGGGGTTCCCCCCCCCCTCCCCCATCAAATTCCTAGTGCCATAACACTGCTATGCACATATACAAACTTGTAAAGCAAGGAAGCAAGCCTCTTATCCACTCTATTTATATTGGAACTTTATCAAGATCCCCCCATCATCTTTTGAACCAAAATTTCCCTCATAATATTTTGGAAGGGGAATCCCCCTCCCCCATCAAATTTTGAGGGCTATTGTCAACCCTGCTGTGCACATGTACAAACTTGGAAAACAAGAAGAAAAGCCTTTTATCCACTCTATGACCAACCTCACTCTCCCAGTATTTCACATAACACGAGTTTATTAAAATGCTTATTAAGTACATTTAACTTACAGATGTAAGGAAGAAAATGTACATTATAACCAGACATTGTCTATTCATTTTTTGTGGTATAGCATAGATGGTGATGGCCAGGGTGTGCTCTAGAGGTCTGTGATGCTATTCTTGGGATAAAAGACAGGCAGGGGATGGGGCAAGTATTCTTATATTTATCTCATACTTGCATGCAACCAACTCAAAGAGAACAAAGGGGGATTGGATATGAAGGGGGTATGCTCCCCCTACTCCTTGGGATTCTCCCTATGCTTTTATGATGATCTAGAAACTGCTCCAGTTGATGTAAGAACAATTTTCTCAGGATAATGATGAAAAGGTGGGAGATATTGCATTTTGGTAATGTAAGTTTTAACTTTATGTTTTTATACAAGATACATTTTCAGTTATTCTCATTTGTGTAAAAACAACTAAGAAGTTGTTTCAGTTTGTCACTATCAAACCATTTTAATTCTTTTCCTCTTTTAAATAAAAGAAAATTGCAACAGAGTAATTGCAATGTACCCAAATGTCATTTTTCAGCACTTTTGAAATGAATACTGGATTCATGATGGAGGTAGAAACAATTGGAAAGTTGGGAAAAGTGTGCTATGCATGACTTTTTATAGCATTCAGAAGAAATGGTATCTACAGCATCCCATATGAAGGAAGTTTAGACAGTCTGTACTAAAGAAGAAAATCTTTTATCTGTGCACTCTGCATTTATCCACAACAAAGCATATTTAAACTTTGTCAGCAAAGCTTCAACAAACTACCAATAATCCTGATTAGGTTGCTGCAAAAAATTTGTATTTATGCGACCATTAGGTGAGGAGCTGTTACAGGAGATAAAGCACCTAATCCAATTTCATAT
>WURT03135920.1:0-11367 GCA_009936505.3 Holothuria glaberrima | reverse complement strand
TTTTTTTCATTTGTTTTACAGGCATTCATATCTAAAGATGTGACGTTTTCTCACACCCCATTTTTTCCTGGGTCATTCTGCTATGACATTGTCAGGGAGGAACTTGTGGTTGGATTTTTCAAACATACTTTCCAAGTAGCTACAGTAAGTAAAATTTATTGTTAATACCTGCTGAAGTTAGCACAATCTGTTGGTACTACCTGCTACTGTAAGTACCATCTATTGGTAGCACCAGCTACACCAAGTGCTATCTATTGGTAGTACCTTCTGCAGTAAGTACAATCTGTTGATAGTACCTGCTATCTTTAATTCTTTCTTATTCAGACAAGAAAACTCCAAGCCTTGGAACAGTGATACTCAGTGACCAACAATGGGAGAGAAGCCAAGGGATTACAACTCTACATCTTGTGACTTCCATTTGAGCATGTTAATCCAAATCTGAAATCATTTCAATAAACATAGATCACTTCAGAAGGAAACCTGTAGATTAATACTCTTGTATGCAAATCCTACCTTACTATGG
Organism: Holothuria glaberrima; assembly: GCA_009936505.3. Classification (NCBI taxonomy): domain Eukaryota; kingdom Metazoa; phylum Echinodermata; class Holothuroidea; order Aspidochirotida; family Holothuriidae; genus Holothuria; species Holothuria glaberrima. The sequence goes on along the minus strand of WURT03135920.1, from coordinate 10,844 downwards.
CCCAGCCATGGCTGGAACCCCAAATCTGATTGTAAGCCTCCTTGCCCAAAAGGCTGTTAGCCACTCAACCACAGTACTGTTATGGAGTAATTATGTCTGACTGTTGAAATCTAAGTGTGAAATGGCAGTTCTATGTCTCAGTGGGTAGAGATTTATGGCGGTGGCATTTGAAATATTGAAGCCAAGCTTCTAGTCAGTTTGAGGATTTCCCTGGCCATGTCATAATGATGCCTAACATCTTGGAGGTTTCAGGTTTGCTCCCTGCCTGGGTAACACTGAATCCTAGCAACTGGGTTGTTTGAGCAACTGTCAGGTTTGGGGTTCATTTCGTATCCAGATAAAACTAGGGTTGGTTTTTCTCCTACCACCATTCACAGGATTTGCATCCAAGATGACATTCAGGGTAGAAAATAGAAGTTCCCTTTCCCCAAATGTTTACAAACTTTTGCTCACCCTTTTTTCTGTTTTGTAAACCCCGAGGTTTCCCTATAGTTGTTGCTTCTAACTGGGTACCTTTCAAATCTCATTAGGCAGAAAAATACTTTGCTGCTAAATGAAAATGTCCAAATAAATAAATACTCTAAAGATGGGCATATGTTGAGTGAAGTGTTCAAAGGTTTGTGTTCAGCATAAATTCATTCTAACACATCCTCACTCCCCTCCTTTCTGCAGAATAAGTAAAGAATAAAAGAAATCAGCTTTCATTGTAGCTAGGACATGTTTTTAGAGAAAATCAGTAACTAAACTGATACATTAACACATTGCTTTGACAACATTTTTGCTGAGTATTCCATGCGGTCATTTATGTGTACCTGACCTTTACTCATTGTAATTGTTACCAGAGATTTGTCATATGCTATGAGTGTGGAAGAGGTACCATGGTTACATACAAATAATGGTGTGTCATGTACATGTCTTTGTTGTGACAATTTTTAAGAATATGACCAAATAAGAGCAACCATTGTCATGGAGACAATCCTCCCACTCCCATGCTACTGACCATTACTTTGCTAATGATTGTCTTCAAAATGTCACGTTGCAATGCTTCCAACACATTTCTAAATTGATGAAACATCTTTTTCCTTCCAGGATCTCTGTGAAGGGAGCCATGACAAGAGTTCTCCTCCAGCAGCACTCATTCTCATTCTTTCCCGCCTCTTCCAGGACTTTGAAGCCAGCACTATCAATCAGTTTGTAAGCACTGCCAAGTTTTGATAGATGTTTATGATTAAGAGAACCATGCAGGATATCTTGTTTATGTCCAGCAAGGCTGGCTTTGACGGTTTTCCCCTTTATATATACCCTGGTTTACATTGCATTTACCAATTGATCTGTTCTTATTCAAAAGTGAAATTTATACTGAAAGATAAAACAGATGGGTAAATTTGTAGCTGAAAGTTCTCAGAAGTGCCTAAGGTACCATAGGCCATAGCTTGCCACTAACAAAGACTCTTGTTCTAGCCTATACTCAAAGAAATGTTTTGCTAACAGTAGTAACAAATAATTATGAGTAGTTTCTCAGTCACTATATTTCAGTCATGTATGAATGGTTCTGCAGTGTAAACAAATCGTGTAAAATGCTTCAAATAGGAGTTAAAGTAAGTTGATGTTCTGACTTCATTTTATCTTGTATTGTGTGAACTGCTGTCAGAGTTGCTGTTGAGAAGGTGAGCTAAATACTGTACTAGAAATTTGCCTGTTTTGTTCTTTTACAGATAAGTCAGGTCAATGAACAGTTCCATATCGATGCAGGACAAGTGAAAACAACAGCTTCTGCCCTATGTGTAGAGTCCAAGGCTATTGCACAGAAAATGCTGAACCATTATGTCAGGATTCAGGGTCTCCAGATCTCACAGGTATCAATGTGTAACTGTACTGAAGGATTTTCATTTGAAATGTGTAGTTCATATTTCCAGGAATTACAAGTATAAATTAAGCCCACTAGAAAGAGGGTTTTTTCCAGAAATTCATAATTCTGGGTTGTGTTTCATAGAGTTATGGTGGATCTCATGTTCGATTTATATAGGCCTATTGCATGATTAATTAAACTTAAGATCCAATTGTTGTGAGACAGAGGCCCCCATTTCAAAGTAACAAAGGCAGGCATCATAGATGCTGGTTAAACGCGGAGTGTAGCTGTTTTCCCCAAATGCATTGATATCCAGGTATCATAGGTAAGCCTTTTACATTAAGTCGGCTTGGACCAAGCACCCAGTCCAATTTACATTTTGCAATGCATTCCCAAGATTCTTACCCTAATATTACAAGTTAGTGCATGTATATAGCACATGTGAAATGAACTCATGAGTAGTGTCGGTGTGCACAAATCAAGGAAGTTACTTCCTCACTAATAAGGATAATGCTCAGTTTCTAATTTTACACCCACCTCAGTTCTGAATTTGATAAGTGAGGGGGGTATGAATAGACATGTGAATTAACTGTATGCACTGGTGACCATGTCTTTTAGACCACATTACTGTGGCTTGATTCCCCTCAAACATTACTTACACTGGAGGCCATAACTGCATAGATGCCTTTCCTCATTATTTCTTAACAATGTTGTTAGTCTCTAAGTTTTGTCCTGTGTTCCCCTCTCTCTTTGCTTTGATTCTTTGTTAATTTATGCCAACCAAAGGTCATTTGGCCTTTCCTTCCAGTTCTTAAGTCCAGCCCTATATGAGTGAACATACCTGAGGAAAACTATAGTATCTTACATGCATGATTGAGATCATAGACACCACATGTTTCATGGAGTGCTGGCATGGAGCTGTTGGTCATGAGGCTGGAGGGCAGGGTTACCATTTGTCCTTTTTTGGCCAAATATTGCTAATTTTGTTGTATTGTGCCATTAAAAAAGGTCATTTTGCTATAAAAATGATCATTTGGCAATGAAAAATTGTTTCCTGTAATGATGAAGGATTCTACCACCTCTAGCCATCCGTTATTGAGAATCCTGCACTCTGATTGGTTAAACACTGACCTGTTATTCCACAACACACGGTCAGTAATCTTAAAAGCTGATACAAATTAAGTTTTTTCACAGATTTTTGGTGGTAGAATAGGAATAAACCACATTTGTCAGACTATTATTGTCTCATAAACCGTCTCGACTCTAAATTTAGCAAAATAAAAGACTCGGCTTCGCCTCGTCCGTCATTTTGCCATTTGGAGTCTCGACGGTTTATTCACCAATAATAGTTCGCCAGATGCGATTCATTCCTTAAATAGCAGATCTTGAATTTGGCAGAATTTGGGAGGAAAGTTTGTCCATAAATTGAATTTCATCTGGCAGCTCTGCTGAAGGGTTTGAGTATGATGTTTATAAATTATAGCAGACATTGAGTTTTACTGTGTGAGAGTCATGAAAATATAAAGTATGAATTTTGGACAAAGGTTTAAATGTGTAGAAAGAAAGAAAGTACAATTCATCCCAACCTGTAGTAACTTTCTTGGGTTTCCAAGTGTCAAAAATATTTGTGAAGTATGCTAATTTGACCTCTGTGACAAGTGCTTGGGGGAGTATGAACTACAAACTCTGAAATAATTTTTTGATGAAAGTTGAGTCATCAAAGTGTTTCTCATAATCCTGTATAAAAGATGGAATTTTTTGTCTGAGATTTTCAGTAACCCTACTGTAGTATGAACAGTTCATTCCGTTATGTGCTGAACCTTGACATCTTCTTTATGTTCAGATGCTAAGAAAAAGTGTAGAGACAAGAGACTGGTTAAATACAATCGAGCCTCGTAATGTGAGAGCAGTCATGAAAAGAGTGGTTGAGGATGTGACCTTCATAGATAGCCAAGTGGGGATGCTTTATGAGGAAGGGGTACGGAAGGCACATAGCAGTGATTCAAGTAAGAGAACATTCCAAAGTTACAGTGGGCCTCGTAAACATCAGAGTACAGCGAGAAGTTTTACTCCAAGGTATTGTGAGATCTCTTTTAATGTTAGAAATTTTCTCAGCAAAGATAGATGGCATTGTTTGCTAGTTTTAAGAGACCATGGTGGTATTGCACTATGTTCCTTACAGAAAAACTCAAATTTTGTGTAACTGGTGGGTGTATTTCTGTGTGTTAGTGTCACTTACATTTCTCTTTGTTGATATGATTAGCAGGTAAGCTTCTTCATCCTAAGTCCCCTTTAAATCTTAATGAAATAGCAAACTTGATGCACCAATCCTTGAATCAAACTTGTATTTCTAAACAGCTCATCTGCTGCACTTAATAGTTGTGATGTGTCAAAAGTCATTTCAAGGTGACTACCTCAGCTTTTTGAAGCATAGGGCATATAACAATTGAAATATCTGTACCCTCCTGGAAAAAATTTTGGAAAGTTTCATGAGAAAATTCCTTCCAGCATTAAACTGAAAATGTCAAGATAAAATCTAAGCCACATAATTTGCATAATTAAACTGTCTTAAAATGTAATCACTCTTAGGCAAAGATCACATAGAAGTTTTGCCAGCAAATGGGAAGGTTGTGTAAGCTAAGCCTCTAAAGCTTGAAGGGTTAGGTCTTTGCTAAACATTCTGCTTGCTAAACAGTTCTTCCCAAAAGACATCAAGTATGAACAATAACCGGTACTTCAACATGTTTTATTTGAGTATTATGTGTAATTATTGCTTGTATGGGTCTTCTCACAGTCCTGAATGTAAATGGGGTTGGTGTGACTAGAACAGGAACAAAAGGATAGCTGCACATGACATCACAGAGTAGAAAGTGCTCCCTTACTTTGGAGGAAAAGTGCATATAATTGCAAGGTACACCAACAAAGCAGACCACTGATTTGTCAATCAATTACATATGGGCGTATGTCTACTACACGCATATTCAAAATCTACGCCGTTGGTATACATGTGCTTCTTTGTTTTCTTCCAAACTGAAGTTGTGTGACGTCAATGTATTAGGTCTATACCAGTATTTCCCCACAGATTACAACATCGTACAACATTGGTATTTAAGCAGTCAGTTGTTTGTCATTTGAACTGTTTCTAACCCTGTTGAAAGGTCTTCGGCTTCTCCATAGCACAGAACCATGTGAGTCTTATGCTTCATGAACTTAATACATTCCTGGAAGTTTGTTACATTACTTTTGACTTGAACATGCACTTTTGAGTTGAAGGTTAGTAATGCTGGATAAAACTACGGAATGATGACTGCTGATCACAGTCTGACAATGACCTGACTGCTGAAATAATTGGAAGAACTTTCACCTAACTGGCATTTGAATACAGAATATTTAAGTAATGAATTTGGGGAGTTTTCGTCAAGAAATGAATGTGCAGATTTTTCTGGTTAGTTAATCCTGTAGTGTGCCCGCGATTATCTAAGTAGTGAGCTCATTGATTGGAATTTATTAGAGGCCTGTGGTTTCCACAGCTAACATGATTTTGTATTCTAACCCTGAAATGTGCCCACGATTATCTAAGTACTGAACTATTTGACTGTCATCCTGTGGGGAGGGTCTATGAAGTAGGAGGGATGAAGAGGAAGGGGGGGATGAGAAACATATTAGAGGTCTGCCTGTGCCAGATAGAAAGACTGTGCTTCATTTGATTTACAGTTTTAAGGTTGTCTGTGGGAGTGGGGGACTTTATGGCTGCATCCTTTATGTGCCTGTTTGTCAAACTTTTGTGCATTTGTGCACACTTTTTCGTGAATAATTCTCTGGTCCAATTTCATAGACACAACATGGATATTTCCTTTGTTACATAGATCAAAAGTCATATATGGAGTTCAAAGGTCATATGAAGCCAAGTTGAAAACCTGAAAATGTGAAATTGTGCTCACTTTAAAAGTTGAAGTTAAGGTATCCAAATTTAAGTTACAGATGCAACATGGGTCCTTCATATGTAAGAGGAGGTCAAAGGTCATGTCCCAAGGTCTTATATGAAGGAGGACCTGTCAGGACTAAGAGGCCTACATATGTTTTTTAAGTAGTGTCCACACTGGTTGCCTGGTGCTTCCTAGTGTGGGCATATTCCTACCATCCTTCCATTCAGTTGCTGTAGCACCTGTTTTTTCTCTTGACAGTACTGCATATGACACAAGTCTGATGAGCAACATCCAAAAACTTTTCTCAGAGAGAATTGAAATTTTTAGCAGTGTGGAGTTTTCTAAGGTCTCTGTTTTGACTGGCATTATAAAGATAAGCTTGAAGGTGAGAGAAAAGCTGGGACTTCTTGTTTTTTTTTTCTTAAAATCAGATTATGTTTTTTTCTAGAAATGTGTATCCCACAGATATTTTTACCATACTTAAAAATATAGAACACCTTGTTTCTTCTTTTCTTTATGGATAAAGCAGTTTAATAAGCTACCACAGTTGCAAAGGCAAAATTTTGAAAAGTGTCATTTGAAACATAATAAAAGCCCTGATATCCACAAGGTGATCCCAAGTCTAGGGTTTGTCTGCCCCTGATGTACTTAACTTTCCAACACAAAGGAGAAGAGTAGAAAAGGGGGTACAATGCACCTTTTTCAACCCCCCACTGCTTATGTGCATGTACCAGGTGTCACTAGCTATCTGGTAATATGTTTATATTTATAGCAACAGGTAATTAAATTTATCAATGAACTTCTTGTTTTTGCTCCATTAGCCAAGTGTTAGGTTGCTGTGAATTTGGAAGAAGTATATTGTGGGAAGTTTTTCTTCCATCCTCCACTTTTTCATTTGGTTCAGATGCCTACTCTGCTATACAGACTGTAAGGTCATTGTCACATCTTAATATGTAAGGTCACTGTCACATCACTGTCAGATCTACAAATGTGAGGTTATGGTCACATATAAATGTGTAAGGTCACTGTCAAATCAGAACATGTTTGGTCACTGTTACATGTGTTTTGTCACTGTCACATTTGAAAATGTAAGGTCACTCAAAAAATGTTTTGTCGCTGTCACATGTGTTTCGTCACTGTCACATGTAAAAATGTTTGGTCACTGTCGCATCTAAATATGTAAGGTAACTTTCACATCAAAAAATGTTAAGTCACTGTCACTTCACTGTCCTCCCTAAATATGTTAAGTCACTGTCACATCTAGTTGATTTAGTTTGTTAATCTATACCAGCCTTAACCTTGTCTGCTCAGCATTCTGTATCCATACTGCAGGAGTTAGTCTATCGCAGTTTTGATCCAGGGCCTTCAGTCATTTCTTCAAAAATTTGATTAATATTGTCAGGTTTTAGAAGAGAAGGATTCCTGCTTCATCTAGGGTTACATTTGTGCTTGACTAGTAGACTGTAGGATCTCAGTGGAGCAGTCAAATTTGACAAGGACAGTACTGGTATAAAATGTAATGCCCCAGAAGGGAGCACAGAAATGTAATGATTTACATATACTGGTAGAATTTTGCACTGTTAATAGTGTCACTCATAAACAACTTCCATACTTCATACAATACCTTGTCAAAGACCTCGCTACTAGCAACTGGAACAAATGTCTGGGTAAAATCAGCCACTCATGGAAATAAGGAACTTGAAGAGAAAAGTTCCATTTTCAGACAAACTGAGGGTAAATAAACTAGGAATTGAATGGTAGAGTATGTGAAGATAGTCAGGCTCTTCACCAACGTTGCTGCGTGTCTCTATTTTGACAGCCAGGCACCCATTGTACAACAATTGTAACTAAGGCCGTGTTGTGTACATGTATCGATAACACACCTTCTGCTCATGTTCAGTGACAGCCAGTATGCCAAATTGAAAAGCAATGACTTCACATGAAGAACCTCTATTCTTAGGTGGTGATCATATACTCTCCTACATGTATGTTTATTTAAGTACTGTCTAGCAAGCAACTTGATATGAATGTATTTTAATATCATTATAAGTTGCATTGAAAATTGTGGTAAATTCTTTCTACAGTTTGTAAATTAGGTTTGCTCTTTCAGCAGGTGGTTACAGTCATGCCGTTTATTGCAAGAACTTCTCCTGATCCCCCTCCCTTTCCCCAAAAAACTGTTGTCTGTTCCACATCACATCCATTCTACTGTACATGTCGTGGAAAATGTTCATTGTAAAAGATAAGTCAGACAGTTTTGTGGGTTCTTACTACTTCCGATGAATTCCCCACTTCATTTGCCTTGACATTGTAAACTTCTAAATGTTTTATACAACACACATTCTTACGCTCTCAAATGATAATTTTTTTCTTCTACTGTGTTTTCGTGACTATGAAAATTCCTTTTTGGAAAATAAGTGCTATATTTGACTGGTTTTTATGAGTGAATGGCAAAGTATGTCTATCATGTATGTCTGTCGTGTTTTAGACTTTTCACTTTCTTTAAGACCCACATGTTATATATTTCACTTGTGCTATCCTAGTTTATAGAAGTCACACAACACCTTGTAACTTTCATATGTAATTCTCACACAAGCTAAATGTTAAACTAAGGGATTGGTGATTATTTGAAAACATTTGTGTTACTTTCCCTTAGGCAACAACGCTAGATATGATTTGTAGTCTGGATCCACCTATTTAATACCATTTTTGTAGACTGCTGTTCCGAGCAGTTATCACTTTCCATTAAGAGCAATGCTTAGATAAAGAACTGAGCAATGGTATTGCGCGACTAGTACCAAAGGAACTTGTGCAAACATAAAAAGATTTACTATTAAAATCAGAAGATATCAGTAACAGAAACAACATTTTGCTAAAGAATATTTAGTACGAAACTAGGTTGTCCTTCTTGTAAGAGATTTTTCAATAACAGCTATTGCACATGCATATATGAAGGGTGTGGCAACCTGCAATAGCAGACTTTAATCATTGCAAAATGCACCCAAGGAATCATGGGAATTGGGAGCATAAACAATAGAGCAGTGACATCCTGCTATTGTTTATACTCCCAGTTCTCATGATCCCTCTGGTGCATTTAGCAATGATTAAATGTACCAGACTAGCTCACTGTTAATACAAACAGCATACATGTCAATGTAGGCCAGCCAGCGTCAGCATTCTTCACCATACTGTGCTGCAGGCTGTCCCTCCAAATTTTGTGGTTGCATGATCACCAAAGAATGAGGGCTGTACCTTTGTATGATATCAAATTTTAAAAAATAGAACATCTCCACAAGCCTATTAATTAGCACTCCTAATTTAATCATCTAGGAATATGCACACTGTGAAGGCTGCATGATTTAAGTATTGATAAAATAATAACAAATCAGCAGATGAGTTGTGATGCAGTGGATGATTCGTCTGACTCAACTCGTACGTTGCCTACATCGCAGGCTGTATGGCATATTCCTTGTTCAGTCATATCCCTAATGCCTGCCAAAGTGAACACCGAACAAAATTCTTTTGGATATTCATAGAAATATGTGGCCTCGAGACTGGTTGAATGTTTGTGAAATTTCACAAGAAGGCAACATCTGGTCCCGTTTACATCATGCGGTAGCCTATGCCACCCACAGAGTTGGTATGTCATTGTAATACCCACTCCCTGGGAGTACCCACTGCGTAGCTGGTTATGCAACACAGTAATGATAGGACTTCTCAGGTTTCAGTCTAGCCCTTCAGTTTACCACTACAGGAGTACATACACTCACTCAGAAACATGAATAATTGTAGAGTACATGAGTAAGTCATATAATGGTACCTCTTTGCTTGGGCAGACAGTGGTTTGGGAATCTAAGGAGCTGATCAAACAGAGTCTGCTCCATGGGGTAACTCGTTCGTTGTGTAGGCAGTCTTAGTTGGATAGGCTTTGCATTGATTTTTCCTTCAGATTTTGTCAATCAGGTTTTGTTTTGTCTTCTGTTGCTTGTTCTGTCTTTACACAATAATTCCTTTAGAGATGGTCTTTTGTGGGCACACGCTCATTCCCAACACGGAATTTAGGTATCAGTGAAAAATTAGCCTACGGTAAATGGCATCTGTGTGTACCTTTTCTGAATGTAGGCCCTATAAAATTTGACACGTTGATAGCATGCCACTCCATTCTTTCAGTGGGCCTAAAGTTGCACAGTCCAACATCAAATCTAGCAAATTATCATTCAGTTATACCGCCTACATTTAATTATGGCTTCTCTTCACCAGTTTTCACTCGGGATTTGTAAGTGTTTATGTTTGGCATTCTCATCGTCATACCAGCAAAATGCCAAGGCAATTAAAACCTTGTTTTGGTTGCAATGAATTTTTAAAAGTAATATAATCATTATTGGTGGTTCCATTAGCCAATCAAATCCATCCAAATTACTTAAAATAGTTTGTTTAAAGGGCTGTTTAGATTTTGTGTGAGATATATGTTAATCTGTACATGTCATAGAACTTGTTACTAGTAGTGTATTCCAGTCTATATCTTGGTTCTCATAGGATTAAGGGAACTTCTTAAAAGCTGGTTCAGTTTTATAACATAAAGGTCATTGCACTTGAAGTATATTACATGATATATTAAAGGTATGTAGACATTAAATGAAAAGAACTGCTTTCCTCAAAAGTTCTGTCTAATTTTGAATCAACATTGAAAATGTTAAAATATTGACATTTATTAATATGGCCATCAAATTTTGACCATTTTACAAGAGAATTGCTGTATTACATGTTCATCATAATGGTCCCTCATTTTGCTTAATAGACATTCTTGGAATGTGTCCGCCTCCGCACCTTTGGTCGTTACGGCCTTCAACAGATACAGGTGGACACACAGTATCTCAATCTGTACCTTTGGAGATTCGTCAGTGATGAAAAGTAAGTACAAATGTGAACCATTTATGCTGGAAAGATTGTACAAATTCAGGAATGCTGGTGGACAAGGTATTGGAAGGGAGCAAAATAGCTTCTAGGGGAGTGAAAAGTTTGTTGAGGGCGAGCCATACCAAAATGCATTAAGGCAGTCATAATTTTGG